>OX376664.1:16066742-16121395 GCA_947386135.1 Melanchra persicariae
CCTACGTAACATAATATAGTACCTGTACGATACTACCGCGAGATAATCTCCGTTCGCGCATGTGCACGCATTCGAACCTCGCCAGACACCGCGACCACGCGTCTCCCGCGCAAATTGAAGCGCGGCCATGATACTTTTGTTTATTTTTTCGTAGTTTATTTTTATTGTTGTGCCAGTGCTTGAAAACTTTTTAGTGCTGTGAAATTGTTATTTTGCGTTGTTATTGATTTGGATTTGACGTTGACCTGTAAGTGAATTTGTTTATGTTTTTTTTTATGTTTTTAACTATTTAATTAGCGGTGGATATGCAGATTTTAGCTTTAATTTTTATGAATTTAAGCATGTTATATCATTAGTAAGTTATTATTTTTCTTCATTTTACTTTTCGTATTAATTATGCATGATAGCTTCCATTGAGAAAAATCATAACAAAAATATCGTAATTTACCAAAAGTTTCAGTACCAGTGTCCAGATCAAGACCAGTGACTAAAACTGTGTTTGAACGGTTTGAAGTCAATGACAGTATATAATTTCACGACCTTGAGTTGAACGAAAGAATAAATAAACAGTATTTTGATACAAAACAACCGCTCGAGCACACCGGTGTGCCGCGAATTTACGCGATTTTAATGTTTATTATTACTACTACGTAAGATTTATTTTTTAATTTTGGAATTTTCACATGTCAGTGCTCGAGCGGTTAAAGTTTCTCATACATCTATTTTATTTAGAGTTGGTCTCAAAGAGCATAATCTTGGAACAGTGTTTATTGCATGGAAATGCATTTCCCCGGTCTACTTTTGCTTATTAGTGGGTGCTTATTAAGCGAATGACAAGCAGTAAAGCTTTACTTTCATTTCTAAGAGGAAACTAAACATTTTGATATATTTTCTAGCGCTTTTCACAATTTCATTAATCAGTGGCTAACTTAACTACGTTAAGAATTATTCGTTTTCGAACCTATTTATTGCAAAAGAGTTATAATCTCCCGTTAGATTTCGGATTGTTCTACAATACATGTTGTTTTTGTTATTCGTATCTTGACGCAGATAATTTCTATCTGGACTAATGTTTATTTGTTGTACAGTATTTTTAACCAAAGGTTGGTTGGTAGAGAATTCCTTGCTGCATTAAGTCCGGCTTATATACCACTAATGTTTAAAAAGTTTAAATAAATAATAATTTATACCTATTATATGAATACATTTAAAAGTACGGGAATATGTGCATCCTTATACATCCTTCAGCTGATTATATTTTTTTTACAGACTACCAAATATGTAAAACCTAAAATTTTTATCAGATTGCATTTGCTCACAATAAAAAATCTGAATAATGTGTACCACTAGCGCATTTCAAGCCTATAACTGCATAACTAGACACCTAAAAATGTGTCAAAGTTTACACCCGACAACACATACCATGACGTCAGATTGTCGTCAAACAATGCACACGACATGCACGTTACATAAATCACGTAACTATAAAATAACGTAACAGTTACTCGTTATTTTAAACGCGTTATAACCGTTTTCGGTACCAGTTGGTAGTGCGTTTACAATTAAATAAACAGGCAATTAGTGTGAAGGAAATAAAAACGTTATGTTTGTTTATTTCGTAATAGATATAATTGAGAGCGTAACGATGTCTATGATATGTTATACTGATTTTATTACGTGTTTAATTTAGATTATTAATAGATCCCTATACTGGGTTTAAATTTATTGTATTTTTAAATTTTACATAAGTCATATTGGTACTTAAGTAGTAGTATCTAAATACAAAAATGACGACTTTCCCCAATTCATGTCATTTTGGGAAATCATTTTCAAAATCTCGCCTTTACTGCTCGTCTTTGTTATATTTAAAGGCTCAAATTGTGCAAAATTCTTCAAGACTCAGTGGTTTAAGTTGTGTCTTGTCTGTCAGTGAAATAAAGAATTAATTTAATGGTTCCAATCAATTAAAATCTAGGTACAGTAAATCTTAGTAAGTATCTTATTACTAAATATGTTTCAATCGATTGATGCACACTTTAGTACATCCAATCAATTGAGAACAATACGTTATGTTTACAAAATTGGTGCACATTAAAAACAGTTGTATTGCCGATCAATATATCAGAGTTGACGTGTTTAATGTATCGTTACTGCTGATCCAGGTATCGACAGTTATAGAGCGTATCACTAGCGTTACTTCCCGTAAAAACGGATAAGCTGACAGTCATGTTTAATACATGCCTAATTGTACCTACTCGTAATATTTTGATGGTCTTTGTCTAAAAATTAGATTGAAACCTGGAGATGGAAGCTTTACAATGTTTTGTTGGGAGAAAGTAAAAAGTATGTGGATGGTATGTATGATAATAAAATAATAAGATAATATCTACACAGAATTTTTGTTTCTTGTTGCAAGGAGAAGGCCAATTCTCGTACCTACTTAAAAAGCGTTTAAATTCGAGTCGCAATAATATCATCTCAGCGATTATACAACGTGTATCAGAATAAGTGCAATACCTGTTAAGGGGTCACTGTACTCATCATTATGAACAACTTTTACTATGGGGCCAACCCCAAAACCGCAAAAAAAAAACAGCTGTTCAGTACATTTTGTCAAGTTATGCTCACATGTTTATGGGACAGTCGATTTTTTTATCGCGATTTCATTGTTGGCCCCATAGTGAAAGTAGTTCATAATGAAGAGTACAATGACCCTTTAAGAGGTATTGCTTTTATTCTGTTACACGTTCTATGTCAACAACCTATCAAAATTAAGGGAAATTAGAGGTATTTTTGACTGCGATGCCAATTCGAATGCTCCAAAATACGAAAATTGCCCCAAAGATCAACCATTTAACTTTGTAACATACAATAATTTTCCAAAGGTCGCTAGTTCGCTGAAAAAACTTCAACTCTTCATGTACATGACAAATCAATTATGCAAATATCACGTTATATTGCGATAACCTACAAGATGGACCGATGACCTGAGGCCCTAGACAATCTGCCATTCAATTAGCGAATGCGACTGTCGAAATGCCAAAATGTAGGAATTAGATCACGTGACATTTCGATAGCATCTGTCAGTCCCATACATTTTTGACGTATTGACAATCGCCTTCGCCACGCTCTAGCTGACAGAATGTCACTAGTCTAGAGCCCCTGGTGAGGGTTGCTGGTAGCCGATAGATGCGAGACGCACAGGACCGGTTGTTGTGGCGACACTTGAGGGATGTCCATTGACGTCTTTCGGACTGGCGTGAAAAATTTCCGAATGAAATATTAAACCGCAAAACTTATATATTTGTTCATCTAATGAATTTTGCACATATCAAGCAAAATTTTTCCACTCTCAAAATCCAACGAATAATTCCGCGAAAACGTAAGATTTTGAAGCGTCTCCCACTTTTCTCGGTCAGTTGGTTAAGTAGGTGTTCGGAGTTAGCCATTAGTAAGCAAATGTTAATTTTTACGTCTTAATTGTTGCTTTTTTGTCTATGAATTAAGGTTAAACCTCCTTCGCCATCTCTTTGATTTAGATTGGGAAGATTTTCCGTGGATAAATATTTCAGTCTCGTTCTTACTTTATTTTGTGTTTAGAGTGGGTTACCCAAGCCGCCTCTGCAAATCGTGTGACTTCATAACATCTTACTGGTAATACAATCCATCCTTTAATACTTCAAACAAGCCAGATCTAGGCTTCTGATCGGCATTTATTTTACGAGTGGTCTCTTGCAGGTCAACCCAGGAGGTTGTCGTCTGCTTAACCGGTCTTGCCTGTAGCGGCCTTAATATAAATCCTCCAACAAGGGCTTATAAAAAACTTACAAACTAAGCGACTACACGACAAGGGCATCCCCTGTGGGGTACGAGCCTCGGCTCAGGGCGTCGCTGAAGGGAAGGACAGCTAAGGATGGGCTGGATCGAACTAGGATTATTTAAGAACGAATTTAAGACAGCTCAGCGGCACGGGCTTGCTCGAGCAAGGGTTGGGGCGGATTCTAGTTGGCCTCTATTGTTATCAGCTATCATCATTAGTAGACTCAGATCTGCTGTGACTCAGTTAGTTGATATGTTTATTTGATCACAACATCGTCGAATCAAATAATGTGTCACGAACTCATGAACTTAGTGTACGCGCAACCGCACATTTCATAATTGCAATCTCATCAAAATTGAATGTAATTTTACACTCATTGTCAACTCTGTTCACATTCGGACCGCGTCATAGCAAGACTGAAGACCTCATTTGTCGTTAGGGTTCGAGGACTCAATTCACGTATCAAGTGAAATACATAGCTATACTAAATATCATTCAGCATCCCTATCAATCAGTAAAAGATGTGCGGTGACAATCGTACACTTTGACTGTAATGTTGTGATTTAAAATTCCATAATCATTCAGTTATCAGAACTAACAGAACATCTTTGAAATCATGAGTAGTTCACACAGTAGGTATGGTAAACTTACATAAGAAAAACACAAGCCACAGAGAAGTAGATCATACAAAAATCATTCACTGAACCGTCTTCACTTTACCTTCTTATAAATCACAATAAAATAATCATGAAACCTTATCAGCCATTCCAAATAGGCAAATAAATATGCGCAATAATTGCAGTGGTACAAAAACATTGAAGACGTGTGCCATGATTGCGGTGTGGTTGATTCTAACCATCATAGTTAGGGTTGTCACGCCACAGGTGTCCAGGTAAAGCCGGACATGGTTAGGCTTTTGGATGCTTTTTCGACAAAGTTAGATATGTTGGGCATGTGTTTTTCTACATTTCGCCAATTATTTTTAAGCAAGCTCATTTTGTATTAGGATTCCACTCCATTTTGTGAAGAAAATGTACGATGTAATAGCGACGGAAGCTACCAGGAACATTTTGACATTTTCTGTAGCAACAACACCTAGATACTTATTTAATATATCGAATTAAACTTTTACATGCGTATTAACGAAAAAATAATTTCACTACTCTCTAAACGTATTTGCTTCAAGTCAGGGTACAGGGTGGGG
This sequence comes from Melanchra persicariae, assembly GCA_947386135.1. Lineage (NCBI taxonomy): Eukaryota > Metazoa > Arthropoda > Insecta > Lepidoptera > Noctuidae > Melanchra > Melanchra persicariae. The sequence continues at coordinate 16,071,767 of OX376664.1, forward strand.
CAGGCCCCACCTTGCCCCACCGTGGGTACGCTTATGCCTGGAATTATGGAAGTGATCTTGGAATATGATAAGGCTACCCGTTGTATGTTTTTTATTTCCTATTCGTTGTGTATTTTCTCAAACATTTTTGTATTATTTTCTTCTATTTATTTTGTTCACGCTTTGTTATATACTTTGTTGGCTGATTTACTAGATTGCATAAGTTTTAACAAAGTAATATTAAAACGAAACGTACGAACAAGTTTCTCGCCGGTCCTTTTTCATGGGAAACGGCGAAAAAAATATTTTGAAGTGGAATTTGTAGGTATGGCCTTTTTACTCAAATTTCCAGGTAAACTGACTAGGCTTTCCGGTTGTAGGCCCTGACAACCCTAGTCATAACTATGGCCAGTAACTGGAGCGTGCCACAACGTTTTTAGCTGCTCCGTACTTTGTTTAATTGCGATGAAATTCTGCTTGTCTGTGGCTCTGCTGGCGTTATGTTTTTAATTTACGTAGCTGTTGTTGAGTGCGTTAAGTCTTTGCGGTATGTCATAAAAATCCCAAGGTATAAACGCTTGAAATTAATTTAACTTAGTACGCAAACAAGAACATTTTCCGAAGAGAGTTTAACTAAGATCATTTTAAGTTTTTTAAAGAACACTGGATTTTGCCCGCGACTTCGTACGCTGGTTTTTTCCGGTTCTCGTAGGAATTTCCTGTCCCGTATACCCTATAGCATTCCTTATGAATGTGGCTATCATATACAAATTAATTTTCCAAATCTGACTGATAGTTTCAGAGATTAGCGCGTTCAAACAAACAAACTCTTCAGCTTTATTATAAGTAGTTATAGTTATTTTATTTATATTTATAGATAGATGTAAAATGAGTTTCACTTTCTTTTACTGTTTTTCTTGAAGATAAAGATAAAGATATATTTATTTGTAAACATGTGTAACATTGTACATATACATGCAAATGTGGATGTAAAAGTGAAAAATCTGTGAGTTTCAACATGTTTTGCCACCATTGGCGTACAAAATTAATTATAACCACTCGAATTAATATAACACAATTAAGTAAGAGAAAAAAAAAAAAAAGAAAAGCATTACAAAATTAAAATATGACACAAATAGATTAGAAACTATCATTTAAAAAATCTTTAACACAATAGTAACATTTTTCAGTAAGTAAGTTCTTAAGTTCTCTCTTGAATAAAATTGGCTGGTGTATATTTTTAATAACCTCTGGAATTTTATTATATATTAATGGTGCCATACAAAACACGCTTTTACGAAGGAGTGCTGTTTTCGCAGAGTGTGGTTGTAGGAAGTTCTTATATTTAGTACGTCTATTTCTAGTGACATTGTCTGACAAAAGAGGAAACCAGTGAGGATTGTTTCTAACAAATAAAGCTATTTCCAAGATGTATAGTGACGGAAGTGTCAGTATATGGTATGTTTTAAACAGTAAATAGTTCACATTTTACAGAAATGCGTGCTTACAGGTTCTCACACTGAAACACATACCAGGTACGCAGGCACTTAAAAAAACTAAAAGATATAACGAATCTTTAATCAAATGATGATTGATTAATATGGTACCTAAATGATTTGATGCATAACGTATCGGACGTTATTAAAATTAGCGGAATTTATGGTTTGTTAAAGCCTCCATTAAGAATATTTACAAAGCATATCTTACAAAGAGACAGAAGATCTTATTTTTGTCTGTAAATAAAACATGACGTGTCGATTAATTTTAGGTTTTAAGTATAGACAATAAAATTGATCCATTATTGTTAATTTATTATTTTAAGTTCACATAAGCTCAATCTAGCCTGAAACACAGGTTATACCTAGTTCAGGCAAATAAGCAACCGTGTTCTTTAAATTTTGTGAGATATTTATTGTAAATGTGTCCTAATTTATAAATAAACAATTTTATTTATTTATTATTGAACTTCTATAGGTAAATTCATTTTGTTTGCGTCGTTTTATACTTGAGTTAATTTTTCTTATGGAGCCTAGACAAAGAAAAATTCTATCAATGATTACAATTGTCAATAGTCCAAAATATTTGGAATTCATCAAGTGACATTTCGGTAGGTAGCGCAAGTCAATTGTAGGTGTATATGTATTTGGTAAGTACTTAGCTGTGGTGGTGGTGCGTATGGTGTCGGACGTAAAAGAATAGCACCATCCCATCACTTCCCGTGAGTGTCGTAAGAGGCGACTAAAGGACTCACCAGAGAATGGGCAGCAGCATTCTCTGTAGGTACATTGCAACAGCTACACTGCGATCGCCAACCCGCCTGCCAAGCGTGGCGATTATGGCAAACCCCCCCATTTGGGGAGGCCTGTGTAGTGCAGTGGACGTCTTTCGGCTGATATGATGAATAAATATTAGTCAAAGGTTACTTAGCCACAATGAAACGAATTCAGCAATCATTAACGAAGAAAAATTCTGTATTGATTTACAAAGCCAAAAATAATCAACCCTAAAACGCCTTCCTACCTGCGAGAACGCTTTTCCTACTCCCGTCCTTCTGATGCGCCTTGCAGGTCGCATCTTCGAAATCTCCTTAAATCCCCTCCCCACTCTACCATTTTTTACTCCCACTCATTTACTGCGCACGCGGTACGGTTGTGGAATGCACTGCCGCCTGACATTAAGGACTGCAAAACGCTTCCAGTTTTTAAAAGAAGAGTGAAGGAACACTACCTTTCCCTACCGTCATAGTTGCATAGACTCGTATGTATGTACCTTGTAGCTATTCCACCAATTCGCACTAAGCGTTTCCAAACGTCTTTTATAATGCGCACAGCAAAAGAGTGGAACTCTCTGCCTGCGTCTGTGTTTCCAAATGCTTACAACCCTAATCTCTTCAAAGTTAGAGTGAACAGGCTCCTTCTGGGTAAGCTCGCTCCATCGTAGACTTTGTCTCTGTCATCTCTGACATTGACTATATAGAGTCAAGAGCAAACCCATCTCTAATAAAAAAAAAAAAATATTATTTATCTTATTATATTATTTAGTATGTATTAGTATCATAATATCTTTTTCTATTTGTTATATTTAATGTTTTTTATGCTGTTTTAAAGTTTATTGTTTATTACTTTATAACTCTTGCCTACACACGGTGTCTACGTCTCTTGTTCGACTTTCCTTTCGCAGGTATGCTGGAAGAGATTTCATTAGAAATAAACATCACCTTTGTACCTATTTTCAGTCTCCTTACCTATCTATTATGTTAAATGTGTGTACAAGAACTGTTAAATAAATAAATAATGAGGCTGTCGAAAGAAATACCTACAAACCCTTTCGAAATACGACTAACATTGCACAGTTGAAATACTTACACGTAAGACTTACTAATTACAGCATAACATGCATGGGTAAAATGTTTAATTAACTCACACGTTCGCACCATAATATTTCACATAATAACTTTAACGGTTAAAGCTGTTATGTTCTAGAAAGGAATCTCTGCTATCAAGGCTCTCCGGTCATTATGCGCGAGTTTAAAAAAGTGCGTGAATCTGCGAAACTTTCAATGTCGTCGCACCATCCGGTCGATTGCGCATGCGTACCTATTTAAATTAATTAAGATTATTTTGAATTTCAATGTAATGTTGAAACTGTAGGTACCTTTGATGGTAGACTTTAATTAAAAACTTAATTGAAATATTTAAAATCGGGAAACAATTACAACGTGGCTTCCGGAAAAATAAAAAGGCTTTTAAACAAGCAGGGTTTTAATTCATCTACATGTGCTATTTAGAAAGAACGAACAAGTATAATTGATACAACATGACAGTTATCCAAAAATATATTCAAAAACAAATAAAACAACTAATAGTATTGAAATTGTGCCACGAGGGCCTCAGTTCAGCATAATTGCAGATAAGTTGGTATTGCTGTCACCGGAAAATTGCAAACGGCGCCGTAAGATTGTAAAATATCGTTTGAAATTGTAAACAGTTTTTTCTTATTATGGCCCATCTCGAACTCCAACTCCAACATGAGCACAAAAATGTCAATGTAAGCTTGTCTAATTGACGTTTTCGTACTCGAGAGATGAACAAACAAATGCTAAAACTTCAATTTATGACAAGCTCCGATGGAGTTGGAGTTTACATTTTGGAATATGGGCCTTAGACACGGATATATTGGAATCTATTGAATTTGGATGGGAATTATTGTACAAACAACGATTATTTTTTAGTATATACAAATTATATTCTTAGAAAGATTTATTACAATCTTACGGAGTCTGCAATTTCCGGTGATATTCATCTCTTAAGCTCTTAATCAAGAAGCGTCCCGTATATCTGATAATATGACCAATATACGACCAATATTATACATATCTTCATGAAGAAACATTGGCATCTAACACAGTCTAGGGCCAGAGCCTTGTTTCGGGAGGTACCTGTTTCGGATAAGGCGGGAGGAAACGCCCGGGTGTTTTCACTGCGAGGATCGCCCGGAGGACACGGTGGAGCATACGATGGAGGTCTACCCCGCTTGGGCGGAGCATCGCCGTGTCCTCGTCGAGGCGATCGGCGGCGGCGACCTCTCGCGTCCGGCGCTGGTTCAATCCATGGTCCGGAGCGATGAGGCATGGGAAGCCGTCACCTCCTTCTGCGAAGCAGTAATGCTAGTGAAGGAGGAGGCGGGCCGCGTGAGGGAGAGACAACCCTCACGCCCAAGCCTCCGCGGGATAGGAAGACGCACCGGGCGTCGGGAGTCGCTGGGAGATTCCCGGCCACCGTATGTGACCCGCACATACGGTGGACGGCGAGCGTTGGGTGGCTCGCTGTCCGATCAAAGCCAGGCCCGGGTTGACGGCGCGTTGTGTTCCACGCGCGCCTCAATGAGATTTCAGCAAAGGAGTAGGGGCCGTTAGGGCCAGAGCCTGCCAGGGTTGCGGAATTTGTTCGAAAGAGTCACCGCGGCCCTGGAAAGCAAAGACTCCCTTCCGCTCCACCCATGAGCGGAAGGTCATTTGGTGATAACCCATCCAAAAAAAAGACTAACACAGTCTGTTGGCGTAGTTTAGGTGAAAACAATATTTTGCCTAGTTTTTTTGCGTTCTTTATTTAAATGATGTAAAAAAATAAGACTTCAACAGTTATTATTTCCCAAGCGTGGAACTATAAAACCGAGGCTGCTAAGCAAAGCAAGATGAGCAATAATATAATACCAGCAAACGAAATACCACTAGGTAGGTATTCTTAAATCAAGTCATAAAAATAACACAAGAATGCAATAATCAACAGTTCAACGAATCAATTCAATGCAATTAGTTCATAATGGATTAAGAAATCGTAGAGTTTTTGTGTCTATGGTGTAACTTTATGTCATGGGTGCTATGTCGCGTGACATCATGTCATGACAATATGTCACTTTCGCCTTTAGAGTTTGTATTTAACGCGTGTCGAATGTTTTCTCGATACTTATACACGCGATTGTTGAACTCGCTTAGTGACAAAGGTCATTGGTAATTTAGGATTGAAGTTTGCAATGTTCTTGAAACAATCAGCTTTGTCCCTCGTAGGGGACCCATTGTGCTGCAACCCTGGTAGGGTACCGAGGATCATCCTGATCATCATCCCTCCTGTATTCAGGTAACTACTTCAACTTCTTCACTTTGATTTTTATTGGCTTTACTTCATTGAGTTCAAAAAAGACGGAAAGCATTTTGAACTGCCAGTTACGAAATTGTAGAAAAATTGTCTGTAATTGTAGAAATTGCAGATTGAATGCAGTCGACACGACTGCTGATCAAAACTGCCAACCGTCTAAAAATCACAGTTCATTTGCAGTTTTTCTTCAAGCAGTTCGTCTGTTCAGAATTTTTGTGAGCAGTGGCCCTACCATGACGTGTTAAAGCGTGAGTCGTTCGAGCGAGAAGGAGGGACGGAGCTATATAGGCCGCTGATACTCGTATCTGAATAAAAAAAAAACAACGAAGAAATTATTTCGAGATTCCACGCGTATTTGCTAATGTAGCAACCTAATTTTTTAAGTGTATAAACCATAGAATGACCACATAATGATGGCCGATCGTATAACTGCTGCCGCTGAAACCGCAAGGAGGCCTAGATCTAAACTCCTTCGTCAAGTCGCGAGATATCGGTCAAATGGTCAAGCGCCGGTAAAATACTTAACACGACCACTATTCAACCTATCTGATCTTGAAGAACTTGTTGGGACAGTTGGCACAGTTGCTGAACGATTGACTTTTGTGTTGAGGGTTGAGGATTTGAATCCGGCGTAAAAAAAATGTACAGATGTTCGTGCCTTTGGGATTTGTGTCCTAATAGCCGTTTTGTTTTATTAAACGAAATTAATTAAGGCGAACGACCTCTGTCGTTAAAGTACAGCCGGTCTATTCTGTCGACATCTCACCGTGTACACTCAGGTGGAGTGAGTGACAAGTGAGCTGTCATAACATCTTGTTTGTATGGTTTGACAGCTCACTTGTCGTTCACTTCGCCTAAGTTTTCACTTCAACATGTTTACAGAATCGCACTGCTGACACCTTCTAAGAGTGAACTACTGAGCAAAGTATGGAGCAAACTTTTGAACCAAATTCTAAGATCCTACTGCGACAAAATAAGTCTTCCACCTTAATTGACTAAATAACTTCATAATTAACAGTAATCAATTTTCCATAACCAATCCCCTTAAATTCATATTTCACGCACAATTTCTTGTTGATGGAAACAGTATTAAAAATAAATTACGTGTACGTGGGTGGGTATTAAAATAACGAACCTCTTCTAATCTATATTATTTAAAAAAAAGAAAGCCAGGAAATTATTCAGTTTATTATAAATATGAATAATAAAGTGTACCTTATTATAAATCAGCTGAGGTTATGTAAGAATTGTAAGAGTAATCTTCTTAGAAATAAATAGTTCCGTGTATAACCGTTTAAATCTGGAGATATTAGCTAGCATTAACTATTGAAGAAATATACTTTTTATAGACAAAGGACTTTTCAAAATTCTACTTTTTATGTTCTCAACAAAGTCAATAAACAACGTGTAACAGAATAAACGCAATACCTCTTAAGGGGTCATTGTTTTCATCATTATAGATAGAATACTCTTTATTATGTACACCATAATATTATAAGTAACAGAAAAGATAGATGAGGAACAACAACAACACCTCAACAAACAACAACAACAACACAAAAACAACAACCCCACAAACAACAACAACAACAACATCCCCACAAACAACAACAATATTAAATCGTATCATAAATAAAATTGATAAATACAGTTTACATTTGTCGGCCATGCATGACAACGTTTGTCCACTTGCAAGAAGCTTTAAGATGATTTCTGCGTCCTCCCATGAGAAAAGCCGACGTTCTATGTACCCATGGTGCTGTAAACCATAAATTGCCCATGTTCACCTGCTCTATGCCAATGACTCGTCATTTGAGGTATTATAGCTTCAATATACAGGCCGTTCTAGTAATGCAACTTCGACATGAGCAATATTGCTTGCGGTATAAACAAGTTAATCGTATGCCAATCATGTAGATAATCCTTGATGGTACAGACTGTCAGTATTTACTGACGTCTGTGACTGATGTTTTGAATAACATTGTAATAAGATATGTATTGCGGCTTATTATGTGTGTGAGGAAGCTTCTATCAATCAAATGAGATTATCGCTGATCGTGTCGAATCTTTACGCTTTGTGGTGGTCACGCATTATTAGTTTTTCAAGATGATGTCGTACTCAGCGCTTCTTCTCCACATTTATTATGCGCACAGCCAAAGTGTGGATCTCTCTACCAGCGTCTGTGTTCCCTTCTACATAAAACCCAAAGCAAGAGTGAATTTTTTGGGTAGGTACATTTTAAAATACAAAATGTAGCAAGTAGCCGGGAGTAGGGTCAAGACTCCAGAAAGAGGAACCTCCTAACAATACGAGCCGTGAGTCTGTGACCAGAAGTAACCTACCGCTTTCTGAATCAAGCAGTTCATCCAGCTGCTCTACGAGAGCCTGATCAGGTGTTGGTCGAGACTCGTGGCTGTTAATTACTTAAATCTCTATTTTAGTTATCTCTTTGACCATGTATAGGTGTTGCATACAAACAGAATATTGTGTGAGCAATATATTGCTAAATTCGTGAAGGTAATAAAAGTCTAATTATAGCGATAAGCAACCATTACAACGTTAATATCATAGCTAATCTTTGAATTCGCTTTTGTACACAATACATATAATATGTTGATGGTATTGCTTAATTTAGGCCCGTACGTAATAAGTAGGTGTAAGTAATAACTGGCCTAATATATTATAACAGCAACAATATTGATCAAAATTGTTGCTGTTATAATCTGAATGATATATCCATGGTGGAATTATCATCATTCTATATTCGAAATGTGGTGATATTTCGGGAAAATTATACTAAAATCACTGACGGTTGGGGTTGAAACCATCGGGCCGTGGGGCCCTTGTGCTCACAGCCTAAGTTTCGAAATGGCTGGTTGACACTTCTCGTGACCCAAGGATTGGCTTTTACTTTGGACAGAGGCTAAGCATGGCCATACAACGTGGCAATGCCGCCAGTCTCTTGGGCACATTACCAGTTGACAACGTTGAGGACGATTTTGTTGTTGCTAATATTTTAGTTTTTTTAAAGTTTAATCAATAAAACATTATTATGGATATGTCGCAGCCAACTAGCTGAATCCGCCGTTTCATTAAAAGTCTAGCCTTTTCATTGAATTGTGCCGTTTAATCAGCGACGTAAGTGACATGGGTTAGTCATTTAAAGATATTGAACAAAAGATGTCACTTAGGTCGCTAAAAATCGGCAAATTTAAATGAAAAGGCTAGGCAACCAATTAAATGGCTGATTAAGCTAATTGGCTGCGACAGATATAAACTATAAAGTTAGTGATTTTACTATAATTTCCTCATTTGGAATTTTAAGGACAAAAACCCATTTTTCGCCACGGAAACTTAAAGATCTAGTAAAAAATGCTATGAATGTGCTAACTTAATAGTATGAGATGGTTAAGATATTTCATTGTTATGGGAATGTTTCCAGTTTTATTACTTACGAAACATTCTCATTTCATTCATAACAAGTATTTTAATTGACGTATTTTATTCAGATAAATTAATCAATCTTTCTAATCTTTAAATTGATTTATTTGCCACAATATTTTGCATATAATTATAAGTGAAACATAAGCAAACATCCTGTTGTATCAACTTGTCAAGTTAAAGCTCTCTAGCTTAAGATTTATAGCTACTGTACTTCCACAACCAATGAAGGAAAACGCAGAAAACCCACTTGTTTCTTTGTCAGCCTGAGCTATCCCACACCTCGGCATTCCTTCCATTCCTTTCTTTGTTGTGTTTACTCTTGCCAGTTCACTAAGAAGCCATCCAAGGCGGCCTGCCATCTTCTCCTCGGTCTGCCACGACCTCGTCTTGTTGTGGCTCTTACGAAATACGGATCCACAGCTTTGTCGGCATTCGGCAGATATGGCCTGCTCAGTTCCACTTCAGTTTGGCAGCCACCTAAACCACTAGTCTAAAGCAATGTTTTTCGGCCTTTTGACACGCCTTTAGTATGACCGTTGCTTTTTTTTCATGTTTTTTATTTGGTGACAAATATTCAATCCAACTTATTTATTCATTTTCATAATAGGGTTCGGATAAACACATAATACGTAAAACACATTTTTTTACATCGAATGCGTCGCCAATATCTAACGCAATTTACGCGCATACGCACGACCACGGCCGATGCCGGCCACCGCGCCGCGAGAGTGGCAAGTGACAAGCATGCGAGAGTTCCCAACCTTTTGCACTCCTCTATGGAAGCTTCGTGACCAGAAGTAAAGAGGCTTCGCGACCCCCCAGGGGGTGAAAGAAAGTGATAGGTATAATATTTTAAAATTATCTCGAAAACTTCTGTCTGTGCCATAACTTTATTTTGGGGGGAAGACGAGGTTAGAGGGAATAAATTATGTAAGATAACAAGTAGCCTACGCCCTTCTCCATATCCCAAGCTATACAACTTGTAACAGAATAAACGCAATACCTCTTAAGGGGCATTGTACTCATCATTATAAACAACTTTTACTATGGGACTAACACTGAAATGGTAAAAAAAAAATCGACTGTCCCATACATTTCTGTGACCATCAAACTCGACAAAATGTACTGAACAGCTGATTAAACAATTCCCTTATACGAAGCTATTTCCTAAAATGGTCACTTCACAAAACACATCACATTAGCTAGCTAAGTGTTCATAAGAGCTAAGGTGTTCGAAATCAAGAAATGAAGAAATCCCATAGGTATTTCATCGATTTCTCGCTACGTATCCTCGTACATCACTGGTGGAGATGAATAAGCCTGATTCCCATTAACTTTCCGTATTAATCTTCTGTCTTCACCTTTATCACATTATAACTCCTCCACGCATGCGCCGTACGCCAATTTCACCATAACGGACACTAATACTTGTCTCATTGCGCGCGCCGCATTCTGGGCCGCGGCGTGCGCTGATGAGACATAGGCACATTACGCCGGCTTCCAGATAATGTGCCTTATCGGATTTGTGATGTAGATTATGATGTAGAGTGGCCTGATGGGGTTTGATGTCTTAATTGTGGTGGACTGGTTTCTTTTCTCTCAGCTTTTCTCCCATGGCGGGCCATGGCCTATCCTACAGGCATCTACAATTTTTCGTGATAAAATGGCACCTATGGTACCTACTCAGGGTTATTGTGACTTTCTGTCAGTGAAACAATTTTCATTATCGGAATGATACTTCTACAGATTTCTTTCTACAAACAATTATATCTTTTTTATAAAAATAGCTTTCTGAGTTCATAGTAAAATAGACATAGGTTACATGCTAAAGAACTTATTTTACCTAATAGGATTTGTATGCTGAGCACTTGCACTGGAATTGAACGTCTTTCATTGAAAAAGGATAAGAAAAAAGCAACATGGACTGTTTAATATTTTGTTTTTTGTTGTTTAAAAATCCATCAGAAACTCAACTGAACCGCGCGCTCGGCGCTTCCTGGATAGTCTCATCTAACACCTTATAAGACTGGCCAATCCTTCCCTTGCGGTGGTAGGGCTAACACCCGCCTGGTTCGCGACCACCCTCCCACCGGAGTTCGGCGTCAAGCAGCCTGCTGTGTTTCGTCGACGCGTGGGAGTACCAGTGCCTCAAGGCATCTTCTGGGCACGCTCGCTTCATCATGGACCTCATCTATCGCTTTCCATCAGGTGTGATCGAGGTCAAGAGCAAGCCCATTCATAAATAAAAAATAAAATAAAATGGTCGCTTTAAAATCTTTATTAAAAACAGATCTTTAACTAATCGGACGCTCATCAAAACTAAACAAATACACTATGCTCACACAGTTCCACTAATCCAATATTTAGTAACCTTCATATTAACATGCTTCTACGCATTTCTAGCCATGTTTTCAATTCTAAAAATACCACATTTCTCGTATAAGATCGGTGATATTGGTCCAAATTGCGCCATTTTGTACCTGACCGCAACACTTCCTAGCTCTCGCGGTAAACTGCATCCATTCGACTTTCCTGCAGTTTTTGAATTCCTTTCTCTTGTAAATTCTTTGAGGCTGTTCTGAAAATAAAAGGCTATGACGTTGTAGCGGCATCATTGCCGCTACAAAAAAACAACGTTGCAAAACATACATCGCAACAAAAAGAACCACATCGCCATCTATCCCGACAGCTGCGAACTAACTGAATGAAATCCTGCATCGCGTTATCAGAGTTAGCCGTGCGATAAACATTGATATTCGAACTGTTGTGTTCAAATCGCACGGTTAACTCTAGTTCACGGGGCATTTGATGGATGGATCCACCTTTCCAGGTAGGAACAAACCACAATTCCTCTTCACTTCACACTAGAAATTTCTCCTATAACGTGGGTGCGTTTACAAACATAACTCACATACACAAACAGCCAGACCCGGAACAACTATCTGTAGGCCAAAAAATATTTGTTCCGTGCGGGAATCGAACCCGCGATACGCAGCGCAGAAGTCAATCACACAAACACTGCGCCAACCGTTTGTTAACTCTCTGTAAGTTCTGTAACGTATGAGTTATGTATGAATAAATAAAAGCACAAAAGAACACTAGACCTAACGATATCACCCACCAATTTCAGAGTTGCTCAACATTTATGATAAATCGAAGAGAAACCCATAATCTCACGATGGCACCGTAATTATCCTATCACCAGTACCGAATGAGTTCCGTGAATTATTTATATTAGAGTTATGTAACGAAAGTTATTTACAACTTGACGAACGGTGACTTTTGCTGAGTAGAAAATGAAGGTGATTATGCTGGAAGTAATAATGGTGGTATAAAGTTCACTTTTGATATCATCTTTAGCACCTATGTCTGACCTTAGGTCAGTCTCAAGTTTGATTTACACCGTGCGATTTAATTGGTTTAGGTTATTACTGAGATGAAAACTAAAAGAGAATTACGGAAGAAGGAAGCATGTTTCGGCGAGCGCTGGGTGGCTCGCCATCCGATCAAAGCCAGGGGGCCTACTCTCTAAGCCCGAAGTCCGTAGTTTCGGCCTTGGTGTCAGGCGTTTTCTACTCCGTATCACCTACAGGCTTACGTTAGTCCCGATACCGAACTAAGAACAACTGTCAAATCGTGTTGTCATTCATTCTTGGTTTGGGTTCGGGACCAATCGGTAGGTCCTTACGGCCGCTTTCTATAATATATCTCAATCCCAATCTTGATCCCGATCCTTGTCCTTGATCCTGTAACCAATCAACGGCCGAGTTTGTGTCCTTCACCACACAATCCTCACCTTTGATTGGTTACAGATAAGGATCGGGATCAAGATTGGGATTGAGATATATTATAGAAAGCGGCCGTTAGAGAGTAGGCCTGCGGATTTCGTTCGAAAGAGTACACTCCCCCCTCCCGCTCCACCCAGAGCAGCAGGAGTCATTTGATTTCCCATACATTGAAAAAAAGGAAGCATGTTTCGCCGCTCCAAATTCTAAGGAAGAGAATTATGATGAAGCAGAGCCGTTGCAACTAATGCACCTTCAAGGAAACAGTGTTAAGGAAAGATGATGAAAGTCATCTGTTGCTTCAGTTTTTTTTTTGTTAGTCACTTGTCACCCATAAAGATTAAAGATAACCATGTTAATCATGTAACTGCGGGTTTAATCTTGCTCTGCGGCTGCAGTTTCAATGGCTACTCGGGAATTTTTCATGAGGTTATGCATGCATTGTGATTTTTGCAATAGCTACCCCAATTAAGTAACTGTTGTAGGTATTTGTGGGTATCGTTTAGGTATTTATTATAGAAAAATAGCTTTTGCCCGCGGATCTGCCCGCGTGGATGTAGGTTATCGCGTTAAAAAAGTAGCCTATGTCCTTCTCCATATCCCCAGCTATATATCTGCCAAATTTCATGACGATCCGTTCAGCCGTTTTAGCTTGAAAGCGTAACAGCTAGACAGACAGACAGAGTTACTTTCGCATTTATAATATTAGTAGGGATAAGTTACGCTATTATCAAAAAACTGAAATATAGACATGACGCTGTCCTGAATCGACTTCTATCGTAATCCTTAACGTTCTCTGGTCATGAAAAACGGACATTAGGGAAAGGTCAATGTACTTTATTGCAAGTTTATCTAGCGCCTACTACCATAGACTACCCAGATAAAGACAACTGAAAGAACTAAAAATAGAAGGGGGTAGTTTGCTGCTAGTAAATTAATGGCGTTGTTTTATGTCATCTCGTTCTAGATTCTTATATTAAATGAAATGGAGGTCAATGTCAGCCTTTAAAGGGCAGTCGACTAGAAAGGGGGGAAAAGTCTCGTTTCAGCTGCTCTTGCGCATCCAATATAATATCCGTTTTCGTGGTGTAATCACACGCGATCTATCTACATTTCTCATAGTCTTAGAATAATGGGCGTTTGTGTTAATGTTTGCAGTTTATTAAGATGAATTAGCTATTTTTAACCGACTTCAAAAAAAGAGAAGGTTCTCAATTTGCCTATAATTTTTTTATGATTGTTACCACCGATTTGAAAAAAACATATTTTAAGTGAAAGGATATACTTTCCCGTAGAAATTTCATCAATATCGGTTCAGTAGTTTGGTTTTATTTATTGATTAAAAAAAATAATGTACATTTTATATTATACTAATCTAACTAATACAGGTGTATACAGTATGTCTTTGTCTCTGTTTGTTTTTTAAATAAAAATAGCTAGAAAAATTATGTAATCCAAGTTAACGAAATTGCGTAGTTTGCTTACCTGTGACTTTCCAGTGGTATTGTTAGATGTGGGGTAACTACCACTAAAAAGTGAAAAATAATGAGTTTTAAAGGTTGTGTCCTGTTCGTTTTAATCTTCTCGACATCCAGCAAAGGTTTTATTGACAGCTCGCATCATGAAGGGTGACTTTTAAGCTATTGTCAAGCTTTGAGATAGTGAAAGTACAGTAAGAAAATGGTCAATTATTTATGTGGGTTTAGCACTGAATATAAAAGTAGGTAAGAGCAGGGGATCTACTCTCTAAGCCTAAAGTTCGAAGTTTCAGCCTTAGTGTCGGGCGTTTTCTACTCCGTATCACCTTACTATTAGTCCCGAACCCGAATTAAGAATGAATGAAAACACGATTTGACAGTTGTTCTTAGTTCGGGTTCGGGACTAATCGTAATTCCGTAGGTGATACGGAGAAGAAATCGCCCGACACTAAGGCCGAAACTACGGACTTCGGGCTTAGAGAGTAGGCCCCCTGTTCAGTACATTTTTGTTGGGATATACCACAAATAGTGAACAGTTAATTTTATGTTTCTGCCATGAATTCTGTTGCAATAAATCATCTCTCGAGCCTCACGTATCTTCGGGGTCACAGCGCAGTTTCACATTTTTGAGCTAAATCAACACTTGCTTTGCAATGGAACAGAAAACAATAGAACATCACAAGATGCCGCCATGAAAGTGCGCGGATTTGTGTCAATTACAGTGACAATTCTCACTAACCTACTAAACTTTGCGAATAACGATACAAATAATATGACAACGATACAAATAACCGGTTATTTAGCTAATAATGTAGTTATTTTGTTGTATGTTGGTATGTTTACTAGCAGTTAAATTAGTGATTGTTCGTGTGTGAGTTGCAGTGTGATATTAGAATCAATCAGCATTTGTGTATAGTTTTTTTTGGGACAATCCCGCCACACATTTCCAAACCCTGCAACTCCTGAAAGCCAGAATCAACAGTGAAACGCCGAGTCAATGAAGCTCGACGAGTCCCGGAGAAACGATCAAAGTGTCTGTATGTGTGTGTATTTGTGTATATTACCTAGTCTGATAGTCTGACTACAATTTTGGCTGGCTGTGTTCTTTTTTTCACTGTGCTTGCGCTCAGCGACAGTTAACGCATGCCAAGGTTAGTCTGTAGATGTATAACCATCTTCGGAAAGCATGTTAAGCCGTTGGTCCCGGCTGTCATTTGTAAATCTAAGAAGATATTATCAATACCGCTGTTTCCTGACCTCTCTTGATTATCATGCACATACCACCCTGACACAATACCTTAGGTAACTTAGACAGGCATGCTAAGTGCTAGTCTGTAACGAGTTGCATCACACATTATAATGAGTTAGTGTCGGCCAGTGTTCGACACAAGTTTGAGCTGTTATTCGGACGTGGTTGATACCTTTCTCCAGCATATATGGACAGGTTACATGTTAGTTATTTGGCTTCCGTAAATATAACGCATCATCATCATATCAGCCGAGAGACGTTCAATGTTAGACATAGGCCTCCCCCAAGTGTCGCTACAACAACCGGTCCTGTGTGCTGTGCGTCTCGCATCCATCGGCTACCCGCGACCCGCACCAGGTCATCAGTCCACCTTGTAAAACATTGCAATAGAATATCGCTTTTGCAAAAATGACAGAGTTGAGAACTTTGATCTCAAACCAAAGATTCAAGGGTTCAAGATTCATGCAAATGCGAATGTTCCATGGTTCTTGAATGCTAATTGCTCTATAGCAAAGAGTACACCAGTTTGTGGAATCCAAATGCATTTCACTGTCAGCAGCAAATGAGCTGGTAAAGCGATAAAAGGTATTTCCGTTGACATGAATTCCTTTGCTTTTTAACCGACTTAAAAAAAAGTATTTTTCAAATTATTAAATACGTTATTATCGTTATTTTCTGGTAACATATAATATGCTCCAGTGCGATTGCGGCGCTTCTGATCCAACTATGTCATCTGTTGGGGTAACAAAATGTAAACTCATCAGCACCCACGATGATCTAGAAACCGGCCAAGTGCGAGTGGGACTCTCACAGGAAGGGTTCCGTACCATAACCGAATAAAACACGTTTCTTGTACGGGAGCTCCCTTTAATTTTTATTACTTGTTGTTGTAGCGGCAATAGAAATCCACACTCTGTGAAAATTGCAACTGTCTAACTATTACGGTTCTTGAGGTACAGTCCGCTCACAGACAGACGGACAGCGGAGGCTTAGCGGGTTCCGTTGGTTGCTTCGGGTACGGAACCCTAAAATTCCCCTGACGCAGCCAAATAACCCAAATAGTATAGCTATGAAAATATACCAATTTGACACGAAAAGAAGAAGAGTATGGGAATATGGTTATTTTCTTCCTGCTGCCCTCATCTCAAATGAATTAGTCAGCGCAGTATAGTTTTCTTCCACACTACTCTCCCAGTAAATATCTCAGTATTCACCTCCCTAGCCATTCATATCAATTACAAAGTAAAACCTCAAGCGAGACAAAGTATCTAATTAATAAAAGTGAAAGACTAATTTCTAGTACTTGTGCAAAAGCCAAAAAAAAAATCACTGTGTTTTTGCCTAATAAACTTGTTCAGAATTCAAATTTATTTGTCTGTGGTGAAAGACGATTTGCGAATGAGTGCCAGCATCCTCACACTACACGGTAAAAACTATTGGTAGACAATCTATGGTGCTAAAAATAGACTAGGCATAGATTTATATTAATCGGTCTGAGGTTGATGATTGATTCGTAATAAATTGTTAAGAAGCTAAACAAAATCGACATTAATAAATTATTTTGTTTGGGACAACATAGGAACCATTTTTGTTAGTACACAACTTATACACTAGGATTAGTAACAAATTTAAGAATAGCAGACTGAAGTTAATGAGTGATGTACTAACAAGGAATTTCATGCGGACAATGATTCCGCATAAAATGCCTCAGTAGAGGAGCTCTCGGGTCCTCAGCCACGACTTTCAGGATGTTAATGTTACTCCCTCGAATACTTCTCACAAGCGATGCCACCTTTTTTTTTTTTGAAACCGTATGTACGCGATCCGAGACTTGGAGACTCGTTTGTATGTTATACGTATACGTATATTTGATAGGATGACGTTTGTCTTCTGTATCAAGCTCTCAACAAATGGTTAATGATGAGGTGCTTCAGAAACTGAGTTTATGTGTCCTCGCAGGTCTGCTAGAAGAAATTTCTTTAGAAATAAGCAGTACATTTGTGCTCATTTTTCTGTATACAATTTTCTTTTTTAAATAAATAAAGTAAATCTTTGGTACTACTACAGCGGAATGCAACGATGGTTGGCGCTCGGCTTACGTTCAGCAGTGGACGCGCAATTGGCTGATATATAAAGAACCTTTGTGTGTCTCTGATCACGAGAGAGTGCATGCGATAAGTGGTCGGTAAAAAGTCGAAATACCACATTACTTTCCTTGCCGTTTATGTACCGCTTGTTTCCATATTTAAATATTAGCTAGGGCTGGCATAGCGCGCCTTAATTTAAAAAAAAATAAAGTTACTAGTCCCATTTTAACCAATAATAACAAAACGAAAGGTCAGCAAACCCCTAAAGTCACGTGTGAAGATAAGATAAGAATCAAATTGGAGAAGAAGGACTTGACCCTTTTGCCTAACGAGCCAGCCCGCGTAACCCCTAATTAATGAAACGACCCAGCTTGTTGTCCCTTGCTGTCCCGAACTGACGCCGCTAAGCCGAGGTCGTATTCCACAGGGAATGCCCTTAGCGAGCGGTCAGTAGTTTTAGCTTGTAGCTAGCTTTGTTGCCTTGGCTGGGGGCCTTAAATTGATAGCCCTTGCGTGTTAACTTACTACTGGTCATATCGAAAAAAAAAGAAGGACTTGACCTTTCTTAAAAAGAGACTTTGTGACAAAGAAGACACGGGAAATCTTAAAAAAGAAGCCGCAACAGCGATTACTATTCTACCTGGCAAGGAAATAAAAAAAAATCTACCTATGACCAGTGCGTGTTGCCAGTACTGGCCTATGAACTCGACACGTGGTCGCGGGAATCATCAGAAGGATTAAAGTCACCCAAGGGCAATAGAGAGGGCAACGCTCGGAGTTTCCTTGCGTGATCGAATCAGAAATGATGATATCCGCAAGAGAACCAAGGTCACTGACGTAGCCCGAAAGATCGCCAAACTGAAGTGGAAGTGGGCAGGGCACATTGCTCGCAAAACAGATAATCGATGGGGCTGAAAAGTTCTGGAGTGGCGACCGCGTACCAGAAGACGCAGCGGAAGGCCTCCCACTAGGTGGACCGATGACCTGGTGAGGGTCGCGGGTAGCCGATGGATGCGAGGCGCACAGGACCGGTTATTGTGGTGACACTTGGGGGAGGCCTATGTCCAGCACTGGATGTCTTTCGGCTGATACTATGATGATGATGTTGAAGGAAATTAGCCTTGTGGTTTAATCGATGCTCAAACAATTGTCAAAAAGTCCGAAATTATAGAATGCCTTGGTCTGATCATTCTATTCTACTACCAATCTTGCCGCTCTTGAACATCTTGAACTATTATGGTCCAGATAGAAAAATAATTTCCATGACTGATAAAGTGCGTCAAACATAAAATAAAAACTAACTAAACCGGCCACTTTCCAAGTTAAAACATGCTGTTTATAACCACTCCGTCAGTTACGCGGAAAACTGTTTCTATGACTATGTTCGTAAACTAGAGTGTTCAGTTTAGAACTACAGTTTTCTAATCTAGAGTGATGATTCTTATTTTATGTGGTGGTTAGGAGATGGAAGTGTTGTGATTATGTAAAGAAAATCTTATTCTTTATTGTACTAAAAACATATCTAAACAGGAAAGATTTATTTGTTACGACATTTCGTTACAAACAAACAAATAAATATTTCCTTCGTCGGCGTCATCGTTGAGTCGTTTTTGAGCCATTGCTCAAAAACGACTCCCGCGGCCCAGGAAAGTAAAAGGCACTAGGAGGAGCATGGATGGGTTTTAGTCAGTAAGAGTCTGACACTCCCTCCCGCTCCACCCAGAGCGGAAGGGGTCATTTGACGATTTCCCATCCTTAAAAAAAAAGGCGAAGTGCTATGTAGATATAAATATTTTGGGACAGATTATGTACAAAGTCGAGGTAAGCAAGACCATAGTTGGGTTCAAAATCTTGGACTTCGCCAAATTCAGCCAGCCAAATTCGCCAAAATTTGACTGGGTGAATTTGGCGAAGTCTTTTTTCCGTTGTGGTTTTTGTAGAAAATGAGAAAATCTGAGTCTGCTTCCAGGATGATATTATTATCAAATTGTTCATCCGTATAGTAACAGATTGAGGTATGCGAAACAGAGAGTAAAGTCCCACAAACCTCCATTGAAAAGGGAGGATCCTCCGACCGGACGGTTGTTGTGTCCGGTAATCAACTGCCCGATATAGATAGTCGATATTCGGACTGTTGTGTGTTCAAATTGCACGGAAAACTCTGACACCGCGATTCAGGATTTCGTTAAGTTAGTTCGCAGCTGGCGGCGTTGCGGTTCTTATTGTTGCATTGTAGATTTGGCTTCGTTAGTTTTTTGTGGCGGCTCAATGCCGCTATAGTATCATTTCTTGCAAGAATCGTTACTCAGGGATTCTCATACTCTTATTTTTCATAAATGGGTAAATTAACTGTGATCAATTGATCACAGTTAATTTACCCATTTATGAAAAATCAGAGTATGTAAGGTGTCCTGAAGGATTCACCTAAATAATGTAAACTTATGACCAACGTAGGAACCAAATCTAGGAGCCTTGTCGTCTGCTGCTGCACTTCCAACCACCGAACCATTGTGTTCGAATGCTAAGCTATGTAGTATGTATATGCCATCTATCGCATGAAACTAACAATTGTAACAAACGAGGCATTGTTATGTTATGCGCGAGCGCAAGTATAATGTGTTCACGCTTCTGGAAATTATATCGCGTTTACGCGTCTAGCCGCTTGGTGGCGCTGGTTTATCGAGAGTTATTAAATACACTAGCGACACCTTGCGGCTAAGTTGTGTATTAATTTTGTGGTGTATTTTTTTCGTGATAACTTTCTCCTTTTTCTTCTTTTTTTGTTTGCGTGTACTTACATAGTGTATTTTTGATGATTATTTTATCCTTTTAGTGAACATCGAAAACATGATGTTATTAAAGTTATTTACTTTAATAACATCATTTTAATTTCTTCAGTAAAAAAACTGGAAGGTTGTTATTTTTAAGGCTAATCTCAGTACACTGTATGAGGAAAAAATATATAATGAAAGTATACAACATACCGTTACCGCGGGGCAATTTCACTTAATATCACAGTTCAACTTAATTAATAACACTATCAAAACAGCAGTGAAGGGACTTAACGCCATAAAAAATAACTTCCCTTCAACTAAAGCCGATACCAGTTTAATCGATACTCATTAAACTAACTATGGAGTTAAAAAAAAGTAAAAGTTGTCTGAGAAAGTGTCCACACTATGTCGTATGGTCAACCTGTTTGAAATTATCTAATAACAAATTAAATCATTTTAATCATCAACTAGGAATAGGCTGATGATTATAAATTATATTTTAGAGGTCACTTTCCGTGGGTGTCGTAAGAGACGACTAAGGGACTCACCAGAGAATGGGCAGCAGCATTCTCTGTAGGTTCATTGCAACAGCTGCACTGCGATCGCCAACCCGCCTGCCAAGCGTGGCGATTATGGCAATCGCCCTCATTTGGGGGAGGCCTATGTCCAGCAGTGGACGTCTTACGGTTGATATGATGATGATGGGTCAATGAGGTCGGCTTCTGGTCAAACCCGATTCAGCTGAATACTAGTATTTTACGAGCAACTGCCTATCTGATCTCCACAACCCAGTAACTGGGTAACACGGTACTTCTTGGCAAGACTGGTGTCCGTAATTACTAACAAAGATCTACAAATGACACCGGGACCAATGGATTAACCTCTTTTCCGAGTCATGGAGGAGTCTCCGTATGTTACGATGGTCACCCATCCAGATACCGACCTCGGCAAGCGTTGCTTAACCTTGAAGACCAACCCGTGCAGTTGTTATTATTTAGCCACGAGCTCCTCATTGTGGAGAGTGAAATAAATAATTAAGTAACGCGGAATGCGCACAAGATTGATGATTCTGTGTTCAAGTTTGCGCATGAGTGACTCGCGTAGAGTAATTTGGTTGTAGAGATTTTAGTTTTTTGGTCGTTGTTTCCTCTTTTTGTGTGGACATTGGACATGCATGTTTTTTAGCTAAATTTATAGACTAAAAGCGTTTCAATTATCTAGGAAGTTGAGGTGGGCTGGGGGACTATGATTTGAAATTTTAACCGATTAACGAGTGTTAATATTGCCAACTTAAATTGAATTTTCGAAAATATTGGTATTTTGAAAATCACATTACTTTGTTACAATAAGGAATAGTATTTATTTATAATAAAAAACTAATTTTTACTATATACACTTAAAATAATAGTGAAAACTCCTAACTAAAATATGGCGTCAAAAAATTCGTCCGCATCGCTGTCGCCTGGTAGTGAGCCCAAAAGACTGGTTGCACACGTTGTTTGGCAATGCTTATCCTCTGTCCGAGGTAAAAGCCAGCCCTTGGGTCATGCGAAATGTCAACTAAGCATTAAGCAAGTTCTTTAAATTTGAATTAGACTATTTCTTCATCTCCTTGTGTGGATATGATATTAAGAGTTGAAGATAGTCATCAAATATTATTAAGTTAAGTATCTATGTTTCTATCTACTGGATATGGTATCCTGGAAACATAATCAAACGGTATGTTGTTGTTAAAGTAAATAGTAAAAAATATAAGATTATATCTCAATCGTTACACTCGTCCAAACATACATTGACGCGAATTTAATTGTTTTTGTGCGTGACCACTGACAATTCCAATCATAATATCAATATAACAAACACATAATTGGTTCTCTTAACACTACTGACTAATTTATGAAGTGTTAATAAATGATAATAGTTACCATGTGAAAAATAAACAATATCACATGTGAAAACTCAATTTCATTACACTATGATTTCTCGCGACGCTAGCGCCGCCATTCGGATGTTAACTCGTGAGCGACTCTTGCGCACATTACTTGTATGTGTCTTGCTTTCACACGCATACTTGTTTACATCGATTCTATTATTGTATTGTTTAGTTACCGCTTAGTGTTCATGCGTAATACATGCACTACATAGGTAATTTAATTAAGAAGACAAAAAAAAAAACAAAAATAAAAATAGAAAACGTTAAAAAATAATGCAGTTTCTGACTTGGTGTGTTACTCTGTGATTTTGGTGTGTTCGAAATTCAAAGTGCAGTGATGTGGTTTATGTTGATTCTATTGTTTTTAATATGGCTGTTGGAGAGCTTCCGGCGGAAACACACGTCTGTGTCGCACGCTTGCGTCAAAATGTTCGTATTTTGTTTGATTTTATTTTAACCGACTTCATTATGATTAGTTATGTCATCAGGGTAATTTTGTTGAAGTCGTGTGAAATACTTATGGGTCGTTTTCCTTATTGTTTAGGTTTTTTAAGTTTTATAATGCCTGTGTTTTGTTTTGGGAACATTTGACGTATCTTCATAATTTTATACATTTTGAGCGGGGATAAGAAGATAGCGCATGTTACATTTGAATGATATCGAATAACTAACTAAAAACTGTTATGTATGCCCGGGAAAGTAAGGGAAGTTAAATTTTTTAATCAAAAGCGCAGCATGATAAAACAAAAACCACACAGGAATGCATCAACCCATAATCTAAGATGTAATTGCGTAACAAATTGAAAACGTTTTACATATAACAATCCAAAGGAATTTGGTGGAAATGCCTGGTACATTGCTTCATTTGTTTGAAAAATTCGCCTCCCCGCCAACGTCAATAACGCAATGAATGTTGTTGAAATATCAGCAGCACGCTTATCAACACACTGCACATTCAAAGTAGCTATTCGTTTATTCAATAATGAAATGCCTGAATGATCACATATGTATATTCAGTATTTATTCCAAAAATGGATGTCTTTTAGTTTTTGTCTCTGTTTGTGTTCCATGTTTAGCTGTATCTGTTTCTTTATACAAAACTTCTATTGCATGAATAATGGTATACCTACTTAGATTTAGAGATAATTTTATACTTCGTAGTGATAATAAACGTGACTTTTATACAAATGGCGAAGTTTTCAGAACCTCAACTCACTGTGATTTTAATTTAGGTAAGATCCACTAAATACTTCTTAAAGAATCCTATGAAGTTTTTATTTTTTCAATAACCACCTGTCTTTAATTTATGATTTATCAATAGCATTTCAAAGGGCCTAAAAAGAATGCTTGCAATGGAATTTGAACTTTGTCTACATGACTTGTAGTTTTTTTTCCAAAAATTTTGAATTGAATTCCGGAAGGAAGGAAATTCTGAATTCATATCTACATTTTTTATGGATGGGAAATCATGAAATGACTTCTTCTGCTCTGAAGGGAGTGTCAGATTCTTTCTGATTAAAACCCATCCGTGTTCCTCCTTATGCCCTTTGCGTTCCAGGGCCGCGGTGACTCTTTCGAACAAATTCCGCAACCCTGACAGGCTCTGGCCCTAACGGGCCCGTTTACTTTTTACTTTGCTGACATCTTTTTGAGTCGCGCGTGACACCACGCACCGTCGCCGTCAACCCGGGCTTGGTTGTCATCGCATAGGTCTCTCTTCCTTCCCCCTAGTAATATTCTTCACTAATAAGGAATCATTAACTCTATGTCTAATACCAGGATGATTGACTACTATACTTTGAGATTTAGATGAAACTGACCCTTGACTCACCAGAGAAAAAGCAGCAGGATTCTTTGTACATTGCAACAGCTACACTGCGATCGCCAACCCGTCTGCCAAGCGTGGCGATTATGGCAAACCCCTCCCTTTTGGGGGGGAGGCTTATGTGGAGCAGTGGATGTCTTTCGGCTGATTGTGATGTTGAAGATGAACCTTGACACACATATCATATTGCCACCGGATTATGGCAAAGACTGTATGTATTTATGTCGCAGCCAATTAGTTTAATCAGCCGTTTCTTTAAAAGCCTAGCCATTTCATTGAACTGCGCCGTTTAATCAGCGACATAAGTGACATGGGCAAGTCATAAAACGATATTGAAAAAAAGATGTCACTTATTTAGGTCGTTGAAAAATCAACACAAAATACATACCTACAATCTACATAGATTTTACAATCTACAAATAAATGAAATTAAAGCGTCTGTTTGTAACGTTAAAATAACAGTTTTAACATTGAGCCAAGCTAATGAATGTTAACTCAATATGTGTATATGTTACGGCTAAAGGTTTATCCGGCTACAACTAGTTCTAACCTAACCTCTAAACACTTTAAAATTCCTATTTCTGTGAGATTTAAAAAAAAAGCCACGAAGGGGATGGCGGGGTCTGTATTCGCTCGCTTCGCTCGCTCACTAGACCCCGCCATCCCCTTCTAACCTAACCTGTCCGAGTCGGGGTGCCCAATGACCGGCTAAACTTAGGTTTATGTTCACACTCACCTATAGCCGTAACATATAGGTACATGCGAAAATAAGTTTTTACAATTTGAGTCTGCCTGTTTGTTCTGACTTATAATAACCGAAACGATTGAACCAATTTTGGGACGCGACTGTCAGATAACTGATTTTAGATTCCGAGAGAAGAAATAAATTCCGAACACAAAATAAATCTCATGAGTTTTCTTTTTTTAATTCTGCGAACTGAACAAACATTTATTTAATTTCCCCGTTTACGTAGACCCGGGTTGCATTTGTTTGTTTGTAATGAAAGATAGTGATCTTTCATTACAAACAAACAAATGCAAGCCTTTAGTGTGGGACGCTACTTGTGTCGATACTCTTGCGCCATCCCATTTTCCTAGGTCGTCGTGCTGTGCTGGTGCTGCCGCTGCGGCTGCTGAGAACCTCAAACGGCGGAAATACAATAACCTAGTTGACAATTATATTTTCGAGCCGTTTGGGATTGAAACTCTTGGACCGTGGGGTCCGAGTGCTCATGCGTTATTTAAAGAACTTTATAAACGCTTAGTTGACACTTCGCGTGACCCAAGGGCTGGCTTTTACTTCGGACAGAGGATTAAGCATTGCCATACAAAGTGGCAATGCCGCCAGTCTTTTGGGCTCTCTTCCAGTCGACAGCGATGCGGATGAATTTTTTGACGCCTTTTAGTTAGGAGTTTTCTTTTTGTATTTTATTTTAAGAGCGTTTACGCGGTACGGCTTTTCATACAATCTTTCAAATCCTTATTCTTCAAAATGAATGAACCGATTTTAACGAAACTTGGTATGCATACGCTAGTTATAAGAAAATAGTTATAAGAAAACATTTTTGAAAAAGAGTTCAGGGGGAAGGATATAGTGATTTTTCACTTTCTATAGAAAACTTAAAATCGCTCTCTCTCTCCCTCTGAAATCTTTTTCAAAAATATTTTCTTATAACTATTTAGACCTGGATATCTAGCGTATGCATACCAAGTTTCGTTAAAATCGGTTCATTCATTTTGAAGAATAAGGATTTGAAAGATTGTATGAAAAGCCGTACCGCGTAAACGCTCTTAAGTGTATATAGTTAAATTAGTATTAGATTGTAAATAAAATGAAAGATTATAAACTCTCTAACAGAGGGCCAATCTAATAATTTTTAATAACGTTCGCCTTCACATCTCAGTCGCAATCTGTCAAAAGAGCCTCAATTTCCATACATTTTTGGTTCATGTTAGGTTACCTTAAACCCTGCAGACAGAAATAGGAGATCCGCGTAGCGGGGCAATTCCGGTTTTCTATCGGTTGCATTTTGGAGAGTGTGCAACGGAATTGCATAGTTTGATTCCGCCAAGCCCGTTCCATCATCGGACCACAAGACGTACGGCGATGCGCCACCAGTACATGGTGGACATCCCACCCACACGCACAAAGCGTTTTGGGAATACATTCATTGTGCGTTCAGCTAAGGAGTGGAATTCCCTGCCAGAGTTTGTGTTTCCTGATAGCTACAACCTGGGAATCTTTAAGTCAATAGTGAATTCGTTACTTCTAGGCAAGCGTGCTCCATCTTCGACCACATCGTCGCTTACCATCAGGTGAGATAGTGGTCCAGCGCGTGCCTATCAATTATTAAAAAAAAGAAACATCTAAAATCGATTGATAGTTTATAAAACATCTGAGTCTTAACGAAAAGAAACAGTTCATAATCTTAAAAGATTTATTATAAACTTACCGTGCTTGCAATAACTTGGTGACTAAGCATCCATTGACGCGTTCACAATAGTCGAATGAATGCTGAGAATACTGCTGTGTTAAATGTGCTAATGCACTTTAATACTATCTCAGCTACTAATGCAAGAGTATCATTCAATTAAAATGTATAATTATGTTATAAGTTTATAACACAGTTAGAAGCTAATTTTGGTATTGTTCGTAGAGCTGTAAAGACGTTGGAAAAGTTTCATCTTTACTGAATTATTATCTACTCATACATTTTACTTGTTGTAGCGGTTATTTTTCTGTTCCATCACTTCCTTTGTCTATGCACAAATATTTTATTTTGATTAATTTTTGTGATCATCAAAATCAGGCCCGAGAATATTTTTACCGCTCCTCTCTCTCCTTTGAGTATTTATATTTATTTATGTATAATTTTTTGCCTGGATATAAAAATATAATACCTTATATACATCTGCAAAAACCTCATATAATAAGAAAATTGTCACAGTTGACAGTTGTGTCTTTTGGGTCTATCTTTCTGCTAAGAGACATCATCAATCCAACTAATATGGAAGTGTCAGTTTATTGATTATGTATTGTATAAGACATTCCACTGCAAAGACAAAAAGACTAATTCTTGCCATTATCATAACATGCCTCATTGATAGCATGCATTCTGTTATTTTTCCGCAATATCTAATAGTGCTGGGGTACACGAGTCAGAGTTGGCATGGCGTTAGAGTATACAGCTGTTTGTTCTTCATCATCATCATCGTTATATCATAAATCGGCGAAATATTTGACGCAAATAATAAAGAGACGTAACAATTATTATTATTACCTTGCCCATATTTTAATGTATTTGGGGTTGGCGCAACATGCCTTATTCCATGCTTCAATAATAGTTGTCATCTCAATAGTTACCCCGTTTGTCGCCATATTGTTTCTTTGGTCCAAACTATCGTCATGAAATTTTGCTAATTTCTTCTCATAACGTGCACAATTGCACATAGGTACCATGACAATCGTTTTTCTCAGAGTTTTCAGACTTAAGTACTCGAAAACTGCCTCTTAGACGGCATCATTTTGCTGCTGTAAATACATAATATATTTACGGCTGTTTTGACAGTTTGACACAGACATGCAAATGCGAATTTTGTTTAAAAATTTGTAGAAATGACCCTCTAAGGGATCATTCTGGTATTTTTAAAGTAGACCTACATTTTGACATTGATAATTGCTGAGATGATATTGCGGATTGAATTTTAACGCTTTTTAAGTACGACAGTTGGCATCAGGCAACGGTCAAATCATTTACTAAAATTGAAATTTGACAAGTTGCCAGACCATTGTTCCGCAATATTGACAGCTGTCAATTTTGCAGACTCGTCTTGTGTGACGCGACACTTACATGAAAGCAGGTAGTTAGAACGAAAAAGTGGGTTGCTATCGTTTCTAATTCATTGTCTGACTTCAATTGTGTGCTAATCTCGTTCTTCTGAGAACATGTGTGTATCTGACATAACATGAGGCGTCTTAGCAAAGTGCAGCAAAGAATTATGACTTTATTATTATATTGTTATTCATTAATTTACTTCCACGCTCTCGAGAGTAAACAGATTAAAAATGGAGGTTGTCTGAAAAAATAATGAATGGCTTAATAATTTGGTTTCTGGTACAAAATGAAGCATGTTATGTAGTAAATTAATGTTTCTTTTTGTATTAGGTAATGATTAATTTGATGCTAGCTGCATCAAATTCTAATGTGGCATGTGAATTGGGCTATGGACTGTTAAATGAGATTTTAACGTGGTTGTTGTAAAGTTTAGTAAGAAGTTCCAAAGCTTTTTTGAGGGATTGTTAGGGCAGGCTATTAAAATATGAGCTATCTTAGAGATGATATGAGATCTTATTTACCCTTCAATCACACGAGACTCCTTCGTGCCTCAGAAAGTGAACCCGGCAGTAATTTGTTGTTTGTTTGTTTTTTTGATCTTTGATTGTCGTTACGGACAGTCAAATTTGACACCTGTCGTGCTAAGGGGTACTGAGTTAGCCAGTTACTGGGTTTTGGAGATCAGGTAAGCAGTCACTCCATATAAAATACTGGGGCTCAGCTGCATCCGGTAAGACTGAAAGTCAACCCCAAATGTAGTTGAGAAAACCAGTGCCTCAAGGTAAATTCTGGGCACCCTCGCTTAATCATGGACCTCATCTATCGCTTTCCATCAGGCGTGATCGAGGTCAAGAGCTAGCTCATTCATAAATAAAAAAAAAACCTAGACGGATTTATCAATCAATTTATCAATCAATGTTTCAATCAAAGTTTCAATCAATTTATCAATCAATGTTTCAATCAAAGTATCAATCAATTTATCAATCAATCTATCAATCAATCAATCAATCAATTTACAAATCATGTTCACGAGTGTGACACACGTGCTTGGTAAGTTAACTCAATGGAGTTAACGGTTAGGTAATGACCTATCCACCTCTTCGGCAAATACAGGCGTATTGTTTGAGTGTATGTCATGGCTTACAACTGGCCATTTAATGATAGGCCTGATGTTAGGTTAGGTTTGAGGGAACTTGGAAAGGGAGACGGAGATCTCGACCTCTCCTTTGGCCCGCAGCAGGAGCACCGGGCGTCGGAGGAGGGCATGCGCTACCCTCTTCCGGCCCCCCTAACTGGGTCTAGGGGCGACGGACTTGGGGATAACCGTCGCCCCCTATTCATCCGGACCCGAGGTGGCGGCCCGTAGTGTTCTCTTTGACGTCCTGCTGACCTGAGGTCGGGGTCCACACCAGCCGGGGATTACGGAAGTCGCATACCGACTGCGCGAGATGCAACACCGGGCTTGGTTTTAGTCAGTAAGATTCTGACAGACCCCTTCGCCCGCCCATTTCATGTAATGGTCGACTACTTTATGAAATGGCCATTTCAAAAAATGGTTAATTCTACGATTTGACCACGAGTGCCACGACATGTGTATAATAAGTACGTGAATGTTCGTGTGTCGTAAAAGTCGGTATTCATCAAGTGACAGTAAATTGTAATCAGTAGAATGTTATCGTACTCATTATTCTGAGTTTTATGCTAAATGAAGCTGTATCTACCAAAGTAAGAGAGTGTGTAGACTTGCTATTGCTATTTGAACAAAAAATAAATAGATGCTTTTATTGAAACAATGATCATGTGTAAAAGTGCCATTAAAATGTCGTTTCTGTTTTTGTCGGAACTCGGTATTGATATGATCAATACCGAGGTTTTTTGGATTGTTAAACTTTTTATTACAAATACTATGATTGATAGCTATTTAATTATAAACCAAACCACAGTAATTAAGATTTACGATTTTTAACAGCAGAAAACCACCACGAAACTTCACTAAAGAGACATAAAAAGAAAAACAATCTATTATTAACTTATCTATGAATCTGAAACTAGCAAGTTAGCAGCGGCTCGAACAAATAAAAAGTAATCAGCACGCTTTTTGTATGCGTCTGCGCATCGATGTTAATTTAACGTCTTTTCTTGGAACATTCGCCAAAGCGTGACTTATAGTCAGACGGAGACGCGCTATTAGCATAGTTAAAGTGTATCTTTCTTTACTTGCTGTATTTGGTATACAAAATTATGGTAGGCTGATTTCGATCTTGAGACAATAGCGTGTATGTACCTGTAGTCAGTCAATACTCAGCTGCATCCAGTTACATTTTTCACTGGAAGCCGACGTCAACAGCTGGAAAAGGCTAGGCAAATCGATTAGTGTGTTTGAATTATGTACTTTTCCACCAACAGAGTTGGAAATTCTTGTATTTGCATTTCTTCAGTAAGTCATCAACAGTTACTTCACTGTTTATTAAACAAGACTTCTAAAATTCGATGAACGATATCTAAAGTCGGCAACAAATAGTCCCCATGAATTTTGTTTAGCAGACAAACCTTCGTCGAATGACTCAAATTTTACTGACAGCTGGAAACTCAATTCACGGCATTTGTTTATAACTTTTCGCTAGAGAGCTAAACATTCACTATTATTGATATTATTATCTGTACAAAAGCTTCATCATCATCATATCAGCCGAAAGACGTCCACTGCTGGACATAGGCCTCCCCCAAGTGTCGCCACAACAACCGGTCCTGTGCGTCTCGCATCCATCGGTTACCCGCGACCCTCACCAGGTCATCGGTCCACCTTGTGGGAGGCCTCCCAACGCCGCGTCTTCCGGTACGCAGAAAAAAAAAAAAAAAGCTAAAAAAGCGGTAAAAGCTTCTGTGATTGTTAATTACAGATACTTTTGCCAACCCACGTGATGATTATTTGCACAAAAGTTGTCAATTATCCATTCGTGGAGAGTCAGTTTTACAACAATCAACATTCAGGTACGACGCAACATACATACCAATGCGTTTTCATAAACATTTTTCGATAGATACAACATTTTTTATGAAAACTGGTCGCATTGTTGCGTCGCACCACATTGCCGCGATATTTTGCTATTTGGCGCAGCCGCGGGGCACACAATGTTTATTGTTTTAAAATTTGGTTTCCCTTTATTTGTACTTACATTTTGTTTGCAAAAAAAACTGGTTTTCTTACTTTCTAATATAAAGCGATCATAACGCGGATACGCGATCATCGCGTTCTTTTGTACGGCAAAACTGGGGCCGTACATTACCGAGAAAGAGGGATAGAGCTATACACCCTATATAGCTCCATCTCTCTTTCTCGCTCGAACGACTCACGTTTTAACACGTCATGGTAGGGCCGCTGATCGCGTCGTTTAGCCGCCAAAAGCGCCGTTCAATTTTTGCGTCAGGACACGTGACCTGATCGAAAATACGTAAGACATTGAAGTGAAAACTTCTTTAGCGGCGTTGTGCACTTTTTGGGATGGGTAAAAAATGTTAAACTCGCGTCAACACGACACGTGACCGTCAGGACACGTGACCTGATCGAAACTTAAAAAAAAACCCGTTTCTTTTTAAGGTATGGCCACTGGCAGATCTAGCACGTTAGGGCTGTCAACTGCTTCACCGGGCTATGCACACACTGGTACACTATGAAACTTCCGCGCCGATGCCGATGGCTAGTCTTAGCTATTATTTCCTGCCAGGGTTGCGAATTTTGTTCGAAAGAGTTACCGCGGCCCAGGAAAGCAAAGTGCACTAGGAGGAGCACGGATGGGTTTAGTCAGTAAGAGTCTGACATTCCCTATCGCTCCACCCAGAGCGGAAGGAGTCATTTGACGATTTCCCATCCGTAGAAAAAAGACTATATTATTTACTAAATATAACATTAAACAAGAAACACTGTGGTAAGATTTGCTGAATCTGACTTCAAAAGTGAACACGTTTCAGCGTCTCTCATAGTAAACTAATGAATATCGATTAATTAATCGTTGAAGACAGGTTTTAAATGAATTTGAATGTATGAATGTTTGTTCAAGATGATGTTTTAGCATTAATTATCATTTCGTGTGATGAACTATTTAATAGGACGGTCACGTTTAAAATCACAGGTAGGAATTTTGTCGTGTTCATAATTATGATGATGAATTAACTTGTCTCCAAATACTCAATATTAGTTGAGATGAGTGTAATTACCTATTCAAGAAAAAATCTTTTGTGTTTAACTTTTTCTGTACTTAGCTAGGTAATTGTGTTATTTTAAGCAGTTGTAGATTTTATGGAATAAATGGAATCGTCCATTGGTTTTAAAAATAAAATCTTTTAGCACTTACATTTAGTGAAGAGAATGAATCCCTACTGCAGTGAAAGAAAGAAAGAAGAAAGAAATAGACTTTATTTGCGCCAAGCATGACGCATACCAAAAATAAACAAAATTACAATAGTTATGCAAGTTAGAAAGATATGCGTCACATTCGCGCCAGCCAACTCTTTTTATTTTTCTACTACTAACTGATCGACGCTTTGACATATCATATATACCTCTACCTCTACCTATCAAAAAAATTCTAAGTACTAACAAGAAGTACTTATAATATCTAGATTATAAGTACTTCTTGTTAGTACTTAGAAATTTTTTACTTATCACATGTCACATTTTAACTTTTCAGTATGAAAATCCTTGTTGAAAAACAGTTAAATTTTCCCGTTTACCTTTCCTATTATATATTTTCTTTTATGAGCCCTATAAAAAAATTATCATACATACTCGTAAATAGGATATCATGTCAATTAGCTTGTCACGGTGTGATAAGCATCGTTCGAGGAAGTGTTACAGATTAAGAGCTGTGAGGAAACTGGTGATGTACACGTAATGTACTTGCGCTTGCGCTTCTGGTTTTCTATTTCTACATACTGCAATGTTTACTATGTTAAATATAACATATTAAATTTTATTAAATGGCCTGCCCATTTTATAAAATATTTCACTGTAAACTTTCTGGGAATCCCGTTTTTCACACACCGTCACGTAGTACTCGCAAATGCTCTGCCTCGTGTGCCTAAGTATAATTTTACTGGGTGTATAATGTTAATACCTGGACGTATGTAGACACATGCAATAATCAAACCATTTAATTCGTATTGTATTTTCCCAAAAGATATTGTTGCACCTAAAGACAATTATTTATTTGTCTTTTTTTTATTATTCCTAAGTTTTATTCACTAAAAGTCGCTAATTGTTTCCTCTGAGTAAATTTTTATTGTTTTACAAAAACTTAATTTTAATTTACCTGTTTCCGGCAAGCACTGCTTTGCTTTTGTTAAATAGTCATACAATTCAAAGTTATTTGAATAAGAATTCGGGATTACTAAAATATAATTCTTGTTAACAAACGAATATTTTTTACAAAATAATCACCAAACAATTACTTAACCGCAAACAAAATATAATTACGATTCTCTCTGTCACCTCCGTCATTTCTAGTGAAAAACACTTTTTCTAAATAAATTAGTCTATGCTCAGTGGCAAAAAGACGTTGAATAGTTGCACGTGAACACGAACAAACCAAATTGGTGGCTGCCACAAGTAGGTGTAGTTTTTGACATATTTATTGATTTTGTAACGGAATGATAAAGCTCTTGTGTCAGTGTTTGTGATGGCTTTATAAATTGATTGAGAACAATAAATTGGTATAGTGCTTAGTGTACTGGACACCTAGGTATTCATTTTATCCATGTTTTATTGGATAGGAATTATGTCGTTCCCTCTCTTTGTAAGATGTGTTGAATCGAACTTTTTACCCAGTTGTTAAAAGTTTCATTCTGCAAATAAATGTTTTTTTACCTAATTTGATTCTGTGGATTAAAGACTTGTTAAATCAACCATAAGGGTGCTTTGATTCGTCCGACAAGTTTAGAGATCAGCGGTCCGATTACAAGCTGTGAGCCTGCCTTTTTATTAGGCAGTCTTTAGATAAAATAAGATGAAGGGCTGTACTAAATAGAAAAATATACGTGCTTTTACAATATTCATTTATTTAATAAAAAGTTAAAAAGGAAAACAATCAAAATAAACGCTGGAAATGTCTATACATACCACATGGAAACTAATGGGTACTTACATACATCGATGCATCATTTTTTTTTTTTTTAAGTTTTTTTTAAATATAAGATATGTACTTATTAGTTATTGCTTTTTATGCTTATTTATGTATCGTGTTTTATGGGCCTTAGTTGCCTAAAATAAAGGATAAATAAATAAATAAAATTAGCTCAGTAGATTTTTTTACCGTATTAGTGAATCATAGTGTGTGATAAGATAATGCACGTCTGCCTCACTTCGGTCTAGAGGGTATTAGTGAATCATAGTGTGTGATAAGATAATGCACGTCTGCCTCACTTCGGTCTAGAGGCATGCCTCTAAACCGAAGTGTCGTCATGACGAGTAAGCTAAGTCCGACAACATTTAGGAATTTCCCTCATACCTCGGGTATGTATTTCCGCTCTAAAACGCATCTTTGCATAATATAAGTAATCGTTACGTGCTTAAATTCTTACTTCGTCGTTGCGACATTAGCGTCAAATATTTTGACAGCTACAAACTCTTGTCTATGATTTAAATAGCCATTGTGAAGGCGTGTTGGTGTTATGTTTAAAATAATTACGAATTGATGTAAAGACTAGTGAACGGCTTCCGGATTAATTGTAATTATTTTTGTGATGGTACATTTAATTACCATAGTCGTAACTACTAGATTGGATTTTTTATTATATTAACGTGGGATAGTTTTTGTAATAAAATTATGTAAAATGGTTGTTAACATGTTGACGGGAAATTCAAGGGAAAGTGAAAATGTGTGCGTTGAAAAATATAATAAGATTATTCGGTGTGATTTCATTGCACCTGTAATGATTTATTTGAAAAAGATTTTCTAAGGACAAAGCTTTTCCTTTACCAAGATATCTATCATTCACCACCGAACAATAAGATCTACCTGTTATGTTGAATAGCTCAACATAAATAATTCGCTAACAAATCACAAGTTCAACTCTAATGTAGCGTGTAAACCAGAGAAATTACCATAATTACGCAACGTTACAAGTTTCTAGTAATTTTCACTTATTTTCGCGAGCATGTAAACTTATTTGTTAGTAGGAAACCAGTTCGGAAACATGCCATAGTGTGATGAACGATCAGCTGTCAAAATCAGTGACACTCTAAAGCTGTGTTAATTTCCATCAACATTGTGGATCATCATATCACTTATGTAGGAATGGGAGAAAGAGCGAGGCCGGTGCCCGCGGCGGCAGTCGCTCCACACGCGCAATTCGACATGGTCAACTGTACATAATTACGTGCACCGAGCGTATGTGATCAAAACACAATTGCGCGTATCTGAACGCGACGCGTCACTCGAAAAAAAAAACTAAACGTCAAATTTTCGCGCGCTTTTCGATACCATAGACTACGCTCGTCATGATTTATAGGAACGTGTTTCGTGTATGAAAGTGAATTAACATTTTTTTTAATCGTATCGTGTTGAAGTGAATGTGAAACTGTCTATTGCGTAAGCGTTAAAAATTCTTCGGTGTTCTCGAGATGAATATTTGCTGAATTCTTGTGTTTTGTTATGACTTTATTTTTAAATTCATTCAAAACGATTAATTTATTGTAATCGTTTCTTGGATGTTCACACGTAATTTATGTTTTTTTAACAATTTTTTTATTGGCGTATTCTGTAACACTTATCGATAAAAATCTGTGATCGATCAAAACTGTAAATATGAGTTGTGACCTCTTTCCCAAACTGTTGCCATTGTTTTTGTTTGTGTAAACAACATGTTTTCTTACAGGAATTAATATAACAATAGTTTGCTAGTTGAGAAACATGTACATGGTTAGAAAATACATGGAAAAAGTTGGGAACCCAATCAAAACGTAGCATCATGAGCGTATGCGCATAGTAATTGTTACCTTTCGTTTCTACGATAATTACTTAATTTGTTGCCCGCAGTTTGCATAATGAGTAGGTTCAGTGATATTCTGCAAACAAAATGGCGTCATTTGGGAGAAATTCGTAATTTGAAACTGCTGAATACAATGTAGGTAATAAAACTGCCGTATTTTACGGCCATCATCACAGCTAGTTCAAGAAATCAAGAATTAAATTTTTATGATGAATGTAATTCACAATTTATAAAAAATATTTTTTAGTATATATGTAAATGTATCAAATATTGCTATAAAAATAATAATTTTGATCTATATGCATTCATTTAAATTGATAAGTTTACGTTTTCAATCAAAAATCCAATTTCAATGCATCAAATGTTGACATGTTATGCGGTTGTTATTTCAATGTCATGCATAATTTTACGATCCGAATTAGTTCAGTTTTAAAGGTCTTCTATGACGAAAAAGAAAATCATTCTAACTATGTATGTATAAGTTGGCCAAATCAATTATTTGCTATTCTATTTGTTTATTTCCCTGCAGTACAAACCCTGGTCCTTTCATACCTCGCATTCGCTAATTACCTAAATGGCACATTGTCTAGGGCCTCGAATAAGTAGAAATGGCTTAGTAAATAATGAAAATCGTTGTGCTTAATTTGCCAAAACTAAAGGTTAGTTTTGGCAGGGTACAAAAGTTCTCCATCTTATAAATAAGAGGACATTCAAGAATACAATCTTCTACCTATTTAACTATGAAAAACCGTTCTTCTCCATAGGAATCTACTTTTGCGAAGGGACAAAATATAGTCACTATATTATTTAATATTTTAACTGAAAATTTGACGTTCAAAAGTGACTTTAAATGATCTAAATGAATTTTACTCACTGTGTAATTGAAATGAGTTAATTGACTTTGACTTATCTAATTCTAGACACTATTAGTTATTTTATCTGCTCAAAAAAATCTTAATAGGCAATCTTAGAGAACCATTCAAAAAATCCAGCTGTAAAATACGAAAGAAAAGATTTATAGCAAATAAATGAAGACAAAAAATCATAAATTACAAAACATAAAAACAAAACATTTTACATAATTTATTTTCAACTTCGCCGCATATATCGTCAAGAGCTCATAATAAGTATATTACTACATTTGCATGCAACATGACAAAGAAAGCGCTTTACGCTGCAGAGCGCGACCAACGCTATATAACTACACATATATTTAGTACGCTATACTACATAGTATAAAGCACAAACATAATTTTTTGCCAGCGTATAAATAGTTTATAACATGATATTTTGTGAGGAAGACACTCATAAAGCAATTTATATTAGTTATTTTAGTATGTGAAGAATATTTGAGGTTTTTCAAATTATGTTAGAAAAATATAGTCTAGTAATCTTTAATTAATCATCAAAGCACGGTATTATTAGTGTTGGAACATCTTTTAAAATTTATTGACGATGAAGTAGTCCACTGCTGACACTAGACATGCTTACGTATTCATACAAAATTTTTAACTAATTATGTTTATTTTTTCACTGAATATCTAAGGAATATGTTAAGTGTGTTCCAATCGAGGTCAAAAAACAATCATTACTGGAAATGCGAATAAGCCAAATAAAGAACAAAATGATGAGAGAGGGAAATTATTTTAAAGCATGGCAGTAATAAACCATAGAAAAATAGGTACTTATTACGGCAAAAATCAAGAAGGTAATAAAAATGTAAACAAACCACCAAACTATACATTAAACCAACATCTACATACATCAAAATTACTAAGGAAAGTTAACCACCACAATTATTCTAGCTGACCGGACAGCCGTTATTCTGTCAAACGATATTGACAGCTAGGAACAATTTTTATGGGATAAAGTAAAATGTAGTTTTAACATTTTTCTGTGCTATTTTTCTATTGTTTTTCTTCAAGATAGAAAAAAAATAGCCTTGTGGCATTCTCCAGTTTCGCGCTTAGCAACATATTTAGCCATTCATTTTTATTTATACAGGGTGAACTTTTAAAGTGGGTGTTGATGGCCAAATCCGAAATTATGAGGAACATCGAAAAACACTGAAAGAAGTCTCAGTGCCATGTATTTATTGCTTCCCAGAATGTATTCCTTATTGGAAACACTTTCGGATGGTGTAATAAAACAGGCTGTTTATTTTTCAAAATCAACCGTTTCGATTCCTGGCTAGGAATACTTGTTAAAAAAAAAACAATAATGCAGTTTTAGTTTTCATCAAAATCGGGCTCGAGACTCCTTTCAGTGTTTTTCGCTAATTCTCATAGTGACGGATTTGGCCATCCACGCACACTACAAATTCACCCTGTATGGATTTACAGTAGTATTTTACCAGAAGCGACTGCCTATCCGATCTTCACACCCAGTAGTAACTGGGTAACACGGTACTCCTTGTCAAGACTGGTGTCGGATTGTCAGGCTTTCTGACGATCAGTAACGACTGTCCATTGTCTACAAATGGCAGACGGTAACAACAGTTTCTCGTGCTTTCCGACCCACGGTGGAATCTCGATATGTAATGACCGGTCACCCATTCATGGACCCACTTCGGCAATCATTGCTTAAGGGTGCGCTAATCAGTCATTGTTTCATACAAACGTAGTATGGCGATTACTCTACATTCAGAGAAAAAGTCACATTTATTAATCTCAGCATTATCTAGCCCTGTATGGAAACAAAACAGAAAAAAAGATTGATTCCAAGTTATTTGTTTCGAAACTTCCAAATTTTAATTAAGTATTTAATTTTAACTAAATTTTAATTTTAACTAAATTTTATTTTTAACTAAATTTTAATTTTAACTAAATTTTAACTTAGTATTAAATTTAAACTAAATTCTAACTTTTTACTTTGTTTTCAAGTAGTACGAAAATGGCAAAATATTGAGCGGATAGATTATTTCTTAAAAAATATAAAAATAATATTTTAAACAGATACATTCAGCACATTTTTCATAATATCCTTACTACCAAATAAATTTATTTCAATAATTTTTATGAGCTCATTTCGTTACTTATAAATCATCATGTTAAGGAACTATAAATTTGTGTGCGCACTAGCTTCGTATTGCTCCTCACCACGTTTATTCTTTCCTTTAAATGATGTTGGATGAGATAGCATGCATTTAACCGCGTCCGTCAAAGATATCAGCCGTTCGACTAGCGCACCCTTAACCTTGAACTCCGACCTTGTTATTTTTAAGCCACGAGCTCCCCTACTATCATTTATTACGTACGCTCAACTACCATTATAAAGAAATTAAAATCTAGATAACATACCGCACTAGTGTAGTTCCTAGTAATTAATCGATATAACTAATCGTTAAAAATAATCGGTTAACATGTAGGAAGCGATATTAAACTCGATTCGTGTATACGGTATCGTGGTGACAGGCACTGGGTAGTGAGTAAAGAGTAATTTGTTACTTTTTAAGACACTAATTTGAAGTTCATGATTAATTGAATTAGTTTGTGGGACTTTAATTGGCATGTTTAGTGAAGGTGTTATTATTTCATTAGTTTTTGTTGTGGTGGTAGAAAGTGTTCAGTGGTTGGTATAGTGATGTAATTGGCCTGAAAAAAAAACTAACCGAAGTGGTCTGTTAAAAAAACACACTAGTACCTATTCATAATATAATTAACCAAATATTGTTTTGGTAAAAACAAGCCAGTTCACAAGCCTAAAATTATTATATAACGTTTACAAAATTAAAAAAGGATATTATATCACATTCACTCATAAATCTTCTCTCATAAGAATCATTATCTAGTTAAGTCATAACGCCATCTGTTTAGTGAAATTACTCATTATAATAATCCCGCTTTCGTTAACAAGTTTCTACCGTTTAACCCACATAACGAACTTAATGAACTCATAACGTTTACAAGTATCGATTAAGTAATCGATCAAATCGTAAACAGAGATTCACAGTTAATCGTTTCGGCCACAACTCATAATTACGCATACACGTACAAAAAATGCGACCTGCTTCGCGAGACGGTCGAGTTTACCGATTACGCAACCGGTAACAATAAGATGAGAATACGGAAGTGTTACAGAATACGGCCGTGTAACCAAATTAACCCTTGACTCGTAGGTAACAGTGATTTTCTGTGCTCTTACTTTAGTAGTGACAGTTAAATAACGAACCAGAGATCGTGGGCGATGAACAATGCCTAGGGAACGTTCAGAAGACGGCGACTGTAATGCTATAGCGCGGCTCATTAAGGACTTCTGCAGCTGCTCGGAGAACGGCACGTGGTCGCCGGACATGACGTCAGACAAGCGAAAGGGACCACTGCTCAAGAGCGAGCTTACGAACATGTCTGCGATGCGACGGAGAATAATATCCATCGCGAAGAGAAAAACAAGAGAAGCTCCCGAGCCGCCGAAACTGACCTACGGCAACACGTTCCAGAAAAGTTCCGAGACTCTCACTTCAAACTTAGTGAACACAACGATCAGTTCTCAAAACAGCACCCTCAGGCGGAACATCGACAACTTCCTCCTCTCCCGAAGGATGTTCGCTTTAGAGGAGGACATCTACGAGAAACCCATCCAGGTTAAAACCCCTACGTGCGGCGAGAACTGGTCACTCAGCAAAGCGTGGCGGAACAACAACTCAGATTTCTTCAATCGCTCCCCTACCCTCGATTCTCACCGGCTAATTGAGCGGAACCACAC
Organism: Melanchra persicariae; assembly: GCA_947386135.1. Classification (NCBI taxonomy): domain Eukaryota; kingdom Metazoa; phylum Arthropoda; class Insecta; order Lepidoptera; family Noctuidae; genus Melanchra; species Melanchra persicariae. The sequence continues at coordinate 16,112,502 of OX376664.1, forward strand.
TCAACTCGAACGAATCGACGAGATCCCGCATCGAAAAAAGCGAAATAAAAAAATGAAGGAGCAATTACGTTACGATAGAAATATTAAGAGGCATATACGGATTCGTGTGATGTTGTCTTTACGGATGAGGAGGTACATGAAGAGGAGGATGAAAAAGGCGGGTTTGCAGGCTTCGCAGACTGTAAACGTTCCTCCGAGGAGATTTCCTAGAGGTGCTTCGGTGACGTCCAGTTTCGGGACTCGTTCTTATAGGAGTGTGATGACTGACAAGTTAGGGGATGGTGCAGTGTTGTTCGACATCCACGAGGCGAGGAACTCCACCATGGAGCTGTGCCACGACTACGATGAGGACCTCGATACGCTACAGATTGCGTTACGCGCCGGTAATTTTAGGTAAATACTTTTTACACGTTATAAGATGTATGATTTGAGAGTGAAAGTGTAGGCAAGAGATGACTGACTCATTATTAGCTGCGTAGATCTCTGCTTGCTTAGCGGCTAAGTAATAGCAAACAAAGGTGTACTATTTAAATATAATATTGTCTATGGTTTAAATCGTATCTCTGTTGTGACATTCGAAATTGATTGTGATTGTTTATTTTATTTATGGTTTGGTAATTCTGAAAGGAAAATTTTGAACTAATAATGTTATACTTGTGAAATTATTTATTAAGTGGCAAATATTCATAGTTATGCCAAAAAACTACAGTAAGCCACAACACAAAGACACCAAATACATCAACAAAATATTAAACAAAATTCCCTATTTGAGGTCATCCATATCAAAGGTCACATTTAGAAATTGTCCAGTACCTCCGGATACGTGGGTAGCCTACCGTTACGCTATTGTAGTCCACTGTCCCCTATGTTACTGGGTGACTAATACTGGCATACAGTGTACAATCAACACCAGAGTGCCAATTCTACTGATTATTATGCGACGTTCGCATTTGCATCTCAGACGCTATCTGTCAAAAAAACCTGAATTTACATACATCTTTGACAGATTGCGACTGAGATACAAATCCGAACGTTGCTTAAAAAAAAATTTCAGCTCAATCGGATACCGGGAAGTCGGTCCAATTAAACTTGCAAGATTTGTAAATATACATTCAAGTCAAGTTAAATAAAAGCTTTAAAATAGTAGAACTTGTATCACTACTTAGACAATAGGGTATTTAACTAAATAAAAAAATAATTAGTCCGTCAGATACATTTTCAAAAAATATTGGACACGTGTTTTTTTCATTTTTTACGTAAACAAAAACAGACGATACAGTGCGTTGAAAACACGTGTGACGTTGCTGGTAAATATTGTACCATCATCATAATTATATTGACGTATATCGTATATTGAAGTCACGTGTATTTTGAACGCACTGTATCATCTTAACTTTTTGTTTACATGAAAATGAAATATATCTGACGGATTAATTAGTTTTTTTTCAGTAAAATACCCTATTGCGTAGTTACTTTTGATGATGACTGTACCGACGTAGTTATTGACAAGCATTGTGTTAAAATATGAAGCGGTCACCGGTTATGCGAAATTGTTGAACCAAAAATTGCAATAGTTTTTGTGAACTATTTTGTTTATTTTGCCGTTACTTAAGTGGCAGCCATATGATCAAATCATTCTCTGAGATTGTCCCTGAATAGTGTGAGGATGAATTTTGCACTAATTAAGGCCGTTTACAAGTTTCCACATGTGATAATATCTTAATAATATTCCCTTTGACGATTATTTTGCTCTGCACACACACATAGTACTTAAAACTTACCTACATATTTAAGCCTTGTTTTCAGCCTTATGAATTTTTAATAAATCGGCTTTTGAATGTATATGTCGCAGCCAACTAGCTAAATCAGCCGTTTCATTAAAAGTCTAGCCTTTTCATTACACTACGCCGTTTAATCAGCGACATAAGTGACAAGGGCAAGTCATTAAACGATATTGAACAAAAGACGTCACTAAGGACGCTAAAAAGTCGGCACATTTAAATGAAAAGGCTAGGCAACCAATTAAACGGCTGATGAGGCTAATTGGCTGCGACATATACAGAATTTACAGACTATTTACTGAAAAAAACATTATTAATTTTCAGATGCACAAACATAAATTCCATCAACTATATAATGCAAAATATTTCACAAAGCCGTCCAATAAACAGCTGAAGAATTCTCTTCTTTTCATGTAACACTTAAAAACAATAAAAGATTACGTAAACACATAGAAAGAACTAGAACTGAATTTTAATGAATGAGAAATGCTACGGTTGTTTATCAAGTGAATGTTCTAAGAAAAATATACTGTTTTGTGGTTTAGTTTTGTAAATATGAAACATTTCATAGCCTGGCTTACATCTCTGGTTATTATTAGTTTACGAACTATATTAGCTCGTTTAATATTAAGTCAGATAAGGTTAATTTAAAATTTCAAAACAGTATTATTAGTTCCATTCAGTGTCGACACTACAACTGTGTTTTACACACTACTAATTCTGACTGCCCCCTCTAAACACGAGATAATGATAAAAAACTATGAACTTTTGTAGGTCTTGAAGCTTTTAGATGGAAAAAAATCTATTTGAAATGGTTTGACAAATGTAGTAAGCAATTCAGCTGTTCTAATATTGATTGCAAAAAAATATTAGTTTGCTTTGCAAGCTCTGTATGCAAGTAGCTCAATGCGAATCTATACTATGAACAATATTAATAAATCTGAAAGTGCACCGTGCACTAGGAAATGGGAAATTTCTCATCCTGGGGGTATGTTTCTATAGAATAGATTTCGATTTTGCCGGAGCCGGTGAAATCACTGGCAGAAGTTAGTCTTACATAACAATATTATCATGTGAGGATGATTTATTATTTCTTTATTAAATGTACAGTGCAGTGTCATTGACTCTGAGTTTGTTCAACTTGTAAACATTTCGGTTTCGTCGCGAGAATGCGGATTCTAGTTGTATTGTTTGTTACTTGATACAGTTTAATTTGTTTTGTTTTATGGAAATAAATATTGTTGTTACAATATTTTCGCACTTCTGCTTTTAGGAAAAGAGACAAAACGATTGAAATTCTTGTTTTGAATAAGTATTCATATGTGTGGTCTTTTCAGTATGTATTAGTAAGATTTTTTTCACGATTTTTGGTTATTCTTCTACCATTATTCCAATATATTTGGGGTCGGCACAGCATGTCTTCTCCTTCCACACCTTCTAAAATCCGGCCGAAACCAGTTTTTACGGCCGTAACCGAAACTGAATTTCGGCTTCAGTCTCAGTTTCAGCCAAAACCTATTCGAAACTTCCATTTCTTTGCCGTAGTTTTGGCGGATTACTGCCGAAACCGAAACTAAGCCGAAACCTTTTTTTGGCCGAAACTAGGCCGAAACCGAAACTAAGCCGAAACCCTATTTTTGGCCGAAACCGAAAGCGAAAGTTCGGTCGAACACCAATACCTATACCTCTAGTCGTTGTCATTTCAATAGTTCATTCGTTTCAAGCCATACTTTTTTTCCACACAATCGACCTTTGACAATATTTCTGATGAGACCCATTTAAAGTCATAAAATCATAAAAAAAATTGGCAATTTTGAATGAAAACCATAATATAAAGGCCAGTGATTGTGCAACGTCTCATGAAAGTATCATAAAATAAATCTAAATTATTCAAATCAACATGCAATGTAAAAAAAAAACTGCAACAACATTGTGCTTATAAATAACTACTGATTAGATATATTTCGCACATGACGCTGTACAAAATCGCAATTTAACTTTTTCAAATCATGATACCCGATGATGTTCAAGTATAAAATTACCTCTTGCAACTGACGCTAGGAGATCATTTCACGCAATGATATAGCATTATGTTGTGTTTTATTTTTATCTGACTTTTAAAAGATTTCATTTCGATTTGATTTGTATCACTTTTTTTAAAGCTTTTGTGTTTTTTTAACAGTAGTGGTTTATCAGACTGGATCTCGCTTCTATTATTTAATTTGTATGAGTCATGAATATCTTGAAGAAAGAATTGTATGTGATTAAAGAGAGTATGACTGTTGATGGATGCAGAGATACTGCAAATAGATGTATGGAAGAAAAAGAAATGCTGTCCAGCGGCCCTACCATGACATGTTAAAGTGTGAGTCGTTCGAGCGAGAAGGAGGGATGGAGTTATATAGGGTGTATAGCTCCATCCCTCCTTCTCGCTCGAACGACTCACGCTAGGGCCGCTGACCTCGAATTGGGATAAGGATGTAAAGGATGGATGGATGGATGAAGAAAGAGTGGAAGTCAAGAGACTAGATGGATAGATTGTGTAAGGAATTATTGGTGTCATAATTCTGCCATTGAAGCAAAGGGGATTAATCTTAGTATGGCGGTTGATAGAACAGAATGAAAGAAGACAACATTTTGCACCTTTTTTTTGTCAGGGTGGAAATCCTCATGGATATCCTCCGTCCTGGGGCGGACGAAGGGGTCTATCAGACTCTTACTGACTAAAACCACCCCGTGTTCCCTCGCACACTTGCACCGGGGGCTACGCAATCTTCAACGCAGCCCCCGACTGGTGCCGGCCGGCCTCTGCAGGCTTCGTCTCGTTGATGGTGATGATGATCACAATTTGCCTTCCGGTGGTAGTAGAGTAGAGTAGGGACTTCGTTTTCCGCACATGGACCCCAATTAGGTCGGTAGTGCGTACGGGAGTCCTAACCCACCCTCTGCGGAATTTGTTCGAAAGAGTCACCGCGGCCCTGGAACGCAAATGGCAATAGGATGAACACGGATGGGTTTTAGCCAGTAAGAGTTTGACACTCCCTTCCGCTCCTCCCAGAAGAAGAGAAGCTTCCTGCGGGCTTCACAAGCTTTGCAGAGTGACCTCATTGTTCTGAGGATTTGTTTACCTTGACTTTAAACACTTACAAAATCACTTTCATTTTGGAAATATACCATGCTATTGTTTAAAATGGGTTAAACCCTTCAATGTCGTTTGTGAAATACTTACCAAAGGCTTTATTTGAAAACATCTTGATGTCATGGTATAATTGTGATTTGATTGGTTTATTTTGCCACACCATTCCATCAAGCCATCATCATCAGCTAATCATACTCGGTCACCGTTGGTAATGTGTGTGTGTGTAATTGAAGAGCTTATAGTCATATGTGATGTAAGTGTAATCCTCTATTTTAAGTGGTAAACTGTATTAAATTGCATGATGGCAAAAAAATCAAGTGACTATCTGAACACAATGGTGTCGTTATTTTTATACTTAAGTATAAAACCCACTACTTAGTGTTTGTTAACCCGAGTGTTAATATGTATGGAATATTTTTACTGAATTCAAAAAGGCGGAGGCCATATTATATTTATTTTCGTATTACTCCGTCATATATGACGGAGACGGATTTGCAAAATTATTTTTTGTTCGAAAGAAGTATATTCCGAAATTGTCCCATTTAATTAAAGATCTGATGAAGAAATTCGAAGATAGACAGCTAAATAGATATATTTATGTACTTTTGAGGGGTAGCACTAAAAAATAAAAATTAAATAAAAACAACCGACTTCAAAATAACAATGACTTCAAAACACAAAATGACTTTAATTTTGGAAGTAGGTGTCGAAAAACGATGAAACCTCACGACAAACACCTTTATACAGGGTTACTGGTAATTCGACGTATATCCGTCAAGGGCTGATAAGGGGGCCAAAATGCAACAAATTGAACCCCCCATATGTATGGCCGAAATTCAATAGTTTACGAGATATTTGAATTTTAAGGGTTTTTCGAAATTTACCCAAAATTTGACATTTAATTCCAAATAAAAGAACCCACATACCCATTCAAGGGTACCATTAAAAATGATGTTGTAGCTGGCACTTCAATTAAGCTATGGGCATCATTAAAACTACTTAATTTAACAAAATAATTAAAATAATGACCGAAGTAAGAATAATATCTTAACAATATTTTCATTTTACGCTTCAAAAATGTTGTCTCGTCAAAAAAAATTCTATGACATTAATCGTACAAATAACTAAAACAACTTGCCTATTCTGTAGGCTTTCCAAAAAGGTATAAAAGTCAATTTTAAAATACATAATTCGTGGCATGGCATGTGTTTGAACCGGCGCGGGGAGAGAAATCATCTGTGTTCTTAGTTTATCATCCTCGCTAAAACAACCGATTTTACTGGCGAAATTCTTCCTGATGGGACGAGGTGTGCGGGCCGGGGAATACACGGCGTTTGCTGCGCTCGCGTCGCCTTCCTTAGTACAGTTCGCGTCAAATAACTATGCCCCTCTGAAGTTAGCCATTTGCAAAGATCGCGTAGGTGCAGTCACGTAGACGGGAGCAAGCGGGACGCAAGCATGCATCGAACGTAAACGAGCGACTGAGACATAAAATCGCGCCGTCATAATCCCCACCCCGCGCATGCGCAGTTGCAGTTTGTTCATAATTTTGACTACTACGCAGCCACTCGTAGCCAACTTCAGAGGGGCACAGTTATTTGACACGAACTGTAAAAACGAACAAACTGCAACTGCACATGCGCGGGCGGGGATTATGACGGCGCGATTTTATGTCTCAGTCGCTCGTTTACGTTCGATGCATGCTTGCGTCCCGCTTGCCCCCGTCTACGTGACTGCACCTACGCGATCTTTGCAAATGGCTAACTTCAGAGGGGCATAGTTATTTGACGCGAACTGTACTAAGGAAGGCGACGCGAGCGCAGCAAACGCCGTGTACTCCCCGGCCCGCACACCTCGCCCCATCAGGAAGAATTTCGCCAGTAAAATCGGTTGTTTTAGCGAGGATGATAAACTAAGAACACAGATGATTTCTCTCCCCGCACCGGTTCAAACACATGCCATGCCACGAATTATGTATTTTAAAATTGACTTTTATACCTTTTTGGAAAGCCTACAGAATAGGCAAGTTGTTTTAGTTATTTGTACGATTAATGTCATAGAATTTTTTTTGACGAGACAACATTTTTGAAGCGTAAAATGAAAATATTGGTAAGATATTATTCTTACTTCGGTCATTATTTTAATTATTTTGTTAAATTAAGTAAATTTCGAAAAACCCTTAAAATTCAAATATCTCGAAAACTATTGAATTTCGGCCATACATATGGGGGGTTCAATTTGTTGCATTTTGGCCCCCTTATGAGCCCCTGACGGATATACGTCGAATTACCAGTAACCCTGTATAGGCTTGCCTGCAAAAAACCGTTCATAGAATATTTTTTTTCAGAATCAGATTTTTTTTTTCTGAATCAGATTTATTTATTTGCCAGCAATGTAGGTACAAGTTTCAGATGGTTCAGAATTGGGAAATTACAAGTGACTTAGTACTAACATGGCATAAATATATAGCCATGCTTTAAAGTTTCAAAATCGTAGCCGAATGAAAAATGGTTGATTGGCAAGGTTTAAAAAAAATGTCTCGTCTTTTTCATCATCATCACCATATCAGACCCAAAGACGTCCACTGCTGGACATAGGCCTGCCCCAAGTGTCGCCACAACAACCGGTCCTGTGCGTCTCACATCCATCGGCTATCAGCGACCCTCACTTTGGTTATCAGATGGGTAAAGGTCGATCTTCCACCGTCTCCTCTACTATTTTGTTTTCGTGTTGCTGTATTCCTTACGATGTGTTCCTTCACAGTTTTAAGAGCAGTGGTGATAAAATAGTTAACACAAAGTAAAGTGCAAAGGAACGAAGTATTCTTGGAATCAAAATCAAAGACCGCATCAGAAACAGTATACTTCGTTCCAAAACACAAATCGCAGACGTGGGCAACTCAGCCGCCAATCTAAAATGGAACTGGGCTGACCACATCTGCCGCATGTCGCAACAGAACGGGGCAAAAGTGACCACTGATTGGGTTCCAAACAGGAACCGGCGACGCGGTAGGCCCAGGAGGAGATGGCGTGATGATTTAGACTCCTATCGAAAGGATTGGCCAGATGTAGCAAAGGACAGAGAACAGTGGAAGAAAGGAAGGGAGACCTTTGCCCTACAGTGGCACAGTACAGGCTCATAAAAATAATAAATAAAGTGCAAGTCCTTCAAAAAGTCTGGCTTTGAACCAACAACCTACAAATTAGAAGTTAGAGTATTATTGTAGCTGCAATCTGTTAAAATTGCCAACTGGGGCCTAACCACCAATTCTTAAAGCAGTATTACTTCAATATTATTTCCAGTGGGAAAGAGACGGAGCTATACATGCATACTGGAAGTAATATTAAAGTAATACTGCTGTAAGAGTTGGTGGTTTAGGCCCTGATATGATTTACCATGAAAATATTAATTTTAAATTACGATATAGCTTGACTTTTCGGATTGACTTGTTATTAATTATATTTTAAGTTGCATGTTTGTTGTCAGGAATCCTTCCGACAGATTCATAATAAATAAATCAAAAACTTCATTTCGATTTATGAATGGCAGGAATTCTACAGCTTTGAAGGTCAGATATCAAATAATATTTGATCAAGTTATGCAATTTACAGAAATATCTTCAAATTAATAACTCTTAAAATGTCAATGTTAATTACTTATCCGTTGTCACGCTATAATTAATGATCCGCTAATTGGTTTTGCATGTGGAAACATATTTAGAGTACATAATATTTAGTTTTGATTATGGCTTTGTAGATATATTTTTCACGGTTTGTTTTAAGATTGCAAAAATACAGTTGCAGATGCATTTTTAAACGTAACTTCCTAATATCAAAATTCTAGATCTTAAAAAAAATATTATAAGGATTTATTCCTCTTTAATGTTTCCCACCATATTTTTATTCCGAGATCTTAAATTGATTATAATTTATCTCGCTTATTTAAACAACGCCATCTGTTATGAAGTAGAGGAA